>PVIH01004308.1:0-142678 GCA_004025045.1 Sigmodon hispidus
CAGCTGGTTCTGTCCCCTCTGTGGCTGGACATGCAGCTGGTTCTGTCTCCTCTGTGGCTGGACAAGCAGCTGGTTCTGTCCCCTCTGTGGCTGGACAAGCAGCTGGTTCCGTCCCTTGCTATTGTGAATAGTGCAACCGAGAGCATGAATGCACAAGTATCTCTCTGGCAGGAAATAGCATTCTACTTATTTTAAATAAGTTTCTTACATCTGACAGAGAACAGGAAAGTTAAACGTTACACATTCACCAGGATCACTGTCACCTTGACTAGCTAGCTGACCCCTAACATTTATCTGCTCTCCTTAAATCACAATTTTGGGGAAAAACAGGATTACAATTTCATTCACTTAATTTTGAACATGTTTTGCCATGATTTTGGCCTTGTTTTCCTAATTAGTACATACTGTTCCACACCATGCATAAGGAAAATGGCTGTATAGCATGTGGCTGTGGATCTGTGAGAGGAAGCACCCTTTAAAAAGTTTTTGGAGGGTGGGGAAATGGTTCAGCAGATAAAACACTAGGAATGTGTGAGTGAGGGCTGAAGTTCAGATCCCCCCACACCCCATAAAAGCCAAATGGTGTGCTAGTGCTTTTGTGAACTCAGTGTGAGAGAGGAAGAGATGGAGTGTCTGGAGAAAGCTGACTAACAATACTGGCTGAAACAGTGAGCTGTAGGGTCAGTGGGAGACCCTGCCTTTATCTGTGAGATGGAGAATTACCAAGAAAAAAAAGTCATGTTTTCAGACCTCTGTATGAACATGCACACATGTCTGCACACATGCAAACACACATCTACATGTACATACACACCACAAATACACATATGTGTGCAAATATATACATATATTATACATACATATAAATACTGGGTTTTTTTGTTTATTTTCACAGCAAACCCAAGGAGCCTGCATTCAGTCCAGGTAAGTTTTGGTTTCATTCTTGGTTGCAGAAAGGTCTATAATTTAGACCCTGATGGAGTGACAAGTAGGCCTCGGGTACTTAGGAAACAGTTGGTATTTGTGAGTGCAACCAAGCAGTCACAGGCAGCTCAGATAACGGCAGATTGCCAGTAAACAGGCATAGAGAGTAGACCCCTCCCTGCCCCTTGTCAGTAAAGTTAGAGCTGGAACTTCCATAGTAGAGATACCCTTCATTACTCCACCTTACTTAGCCCGCCTCTCCTGCGCTTCTCCTCAAGGGAAAGTCTCTCCTCCATAAAGCCGCTCAAAATACCTGCTCCCTTTCTGCCTCTAAATTACAAACCAGTACTTCACAGATAGTTGGCCATCTATCTATATCATACTTTATAAGAAAACAGATGCTAAATTCTCTTTTTTAGCATATTAACTGTATTTTAAAATATAGTTAAACATGCAAAAAATTACGTGTAATTAAGTATCTGATTTTAATTTTCCCAGTTTTCCCCTTTTCCATGCAAAATAAAGGTTAATCCCTGAAAATATAATTACCATAAACCCACAGGCATGCAACCTGTCAGAATACATGAAATGTCCCCTTGTTATCTTGTCCTCTGTTGGGGCAGAGTAGCACTGCCCTGCGGCTGGCCAGTGAGCACCCCAACAGACAGGCCAACCACACTTGCGGTACCAGCCATCTCTTTGTCTAGCCCTTCAGTCTCCGAAACCCCAAGGGAAGCGCCGGGTGACACACTGCAAAGGTAGGCAGAGCTTCCTCGCTGTCTGCACGAGGCTGCTGCCCTCCCCTCCATCCAGAGACTGTTTTCTGTACTTGGTCCTAAGCTCAGCGCACCTCTGAACACTCACTTGGATGGGCTTCAGCACGTGGCTGTGATTTGGATTGCCATTCATCAGTGGCTGACTAGAGGAGGTCTGAAAGGATCTGAAGAGAGTTATAAGGCAGCCTCTTGAGTGTCCACTGTTTGGCATGAAGCTCTGCACCGCTGACCTCCCCCCACTAGCACCCCTGGGTTTGCTGATTGTGTGTTGTGATCCTAACATGTTTGGAAACAGCATTGCATTCCCATGCCATGTTGACTGTAGATGTAGGCCATCTGAGTGTAGAGCACACAAGGCCACACAGCTAAATATTGTTTGGGACTTAGTAAGTAATTTTTAATGGTGAGATAAAGAAACCTCAGTCATGGGTATTCTTCATCGGAGTCTCACCACCACATGACTTCAATAAACTGTCCAGAAGACTGTGCACTGTCTGTACATACAATTGGCTCTCTGTCTTTCAGAAATGCCATTACATGGGCATTAGTCCTGCCACCTTGGCAGGCTTGATTGACGTGTTACACAGAGTTGGTGGAATCGCTCTTAATTTCGCTTTAAATGCCATCATTCCTGCTTCTCGTTTCTCTGAGATGGGGCTGGTGGCTGATTTTTAAGTCTCCATTTGTGATCACCCACGGAAGAACGGCAACTTTGCTGAGAGGCTAGAGAAGGGAAGAAAAGAGATGGAGCCAAGGCTCAGCGGGAAGACAGGGTGGGTACCGAGAGACACTTCTGGCCTGAGGAGATGTAGAAGATGAGGCGAAGTAGAGAGCCTGGCAGGGAGTCAGGACGCTGGACCTAGTAATGGGCCCATAGGCGTGACCATGATGGAAGAAGCATCAGATGTAATGTAGTCCGGGCTCCCTGGACTTGTAACAGTATGTAAGATGACTCAAGGGAGCAGTAAGAAATCCTGCAGGCAGAAACATCCCAACCATCACTGGGGCAGTGGCTGGAGCAGTGTGCACCATGGGGAGAGTATATCCATGGTTCTTACCTGCAAGTCAAGCTTAGTTAAACCCAGAATGAAGAGTGTCACGTGCATTGGGATCTGAAGCGCATGCATGCCCTTGGTAACAAATGGTGTTGCATGCAGCCTTGTTTGAAAGTCCTTAGATGCTGAAATACTGTGATTGTCGCTCAACTTATCCTCATCAGTATCCTCTCCAAGGTGATTTCCTGTAGGGTTTGGTGCAGGTATTGCTGTTTACCCTCTCTGCTTTAGATTCCATCGATTCTGGAGTCCCCAGTATACAGGAGCATCAGAATGGGTCTGACTCTGAGCTCTTCACACAGCTCATATTACAGCCATAGTATCCTATATGAGCTTGGTCTTTCTGTTTGTTTGTTCATTTTTATTCTTTGTTCTTGGGTTTTTTTTTTGTTTTGGGTTTTTTTGTTTTTTGTTGTTTGGGGTTTTTGGTGTGTGTATGTGTGTGTGTGTGTTTTGCTTTGGCCCTTCTATTTGTTAAAATATCAAAAGTTATTTTAGGAGCCTGAAGAGAGAGTACTTTCTGGTTTTTCAGAAGACCAGATTCAGTTGCCACCACCCACATGGCTGCTCACAGTTAACTGCCTGTGACTTCAGTGCTAGGATGTCTGGCGCTCTTTTCTGGCGTGCACAGACCCCATAGACTCATATACATAAAATAATAAATAAAGTTACTTTAATAGAACTAGTCATTCTAGAAAACTCTGTCCCCTTTGGTTTCTCCCCAGCCTCCTTCCTCTTCCTCCCTCCTTCCCTTCCTCCTTCTCTGTTGGATTTTTCCTTTCTAGCTTCTATTTAAGCATTTTTTATTTTAATACTTTGCTTTTAAGATTTATTTATTTAGCTGGGTAATGGTGGCACAGGCCTTTAATCCTAGTACTTAGGAAGCAGATCTCTTGAGTCCAGCCTGGTCTAAAGAGCAAGTTCCAGGACTGCCACGGTTATACAGAGAAACTCTGTATTTATAAACCCTTTATTTAGTATTTTATTCTTTATTGAATCCTTGCATGTACTTATCATTCTGTTGACTTAGCATTCTTTGCATTTGAAAGAACTGTACAATGTAAAAGGTACATGGAAGTATATTTTACACTCTAATATAACAAATAAATTTAAGTGTCAAAAGATAGTTCTTAATGTTTGATACTGAGATCCTATGTATGTTGAACTTAATGACAGACTTAAGTGAGTTTTTTGAGTTTGTTGTGATTCTTAGTTGTACATTTTTTTTCTGATCATAATAATATATCTGCACCAAGATATCCCAGGAAATGATTGTTAGAATCTAGTTCATACTTATTACAGATTCTTACACAGGGTGTGAATGTGAATGAGAAGTTCAAAAATTATGATGGCACTAACTTTTGTTTCAAGTTATTTAATTTTGTGTTGGATTTTTAATTTAATTTATATTAAATTAAATAAATGTGAATGTGTCTCTGTGTGGGCTGTGTATACATGTATGCAAGTACCCAAGGAGGTCGAATGAGGACAGCAGATCACTCCGAGTGTTGTGAGCATTCTGATGAGGATGCTGGAACCTAACTTGGGTCCTCTGGAAGTGCTCTGAACCACTGAGGGCATCGCTCCAACCCATGTGTTAGGTTTTGTCTCCTCTGGAATAATAATAGAAAAGGACATGGCCTGGGGTTGGGGGAGATGAGGACAGTAGGTCCTGAGATGGCTCAGCTGCCTCCCAAAGCCTTCCTATCTGAGTTTGATTCCCTTGCTCTGATGTGATGGGAAGAGGGAGAGACAGACTCAAAAGTTGTTCTGTGGCTTCTCATGTGCCATGTGATCCCCACACTCACCGACACATTAAATAAACAAATGCATTAAAAAAATATTTTAACGTTCACAAGGGACATTGTCATTCGTGCATTGACAGAGTAGCTAATGCGTGGCATTTGCTTTCAAGGTGCTGAGATACGTCACTGACATCTTCATTGTTTTTGTAGAAGAGGGATATGTAAAGATGTTTCTCCGAGGCCGCCCTGTCACAATGTACATGCCCAAAGACCAAGTGGATTCTTACAGTTTAGAAGCAAAAGCTGAGTTACCAACCAAGCGGCTGAAGCTGGAATGGGTGTATCCTTTATTCACTGACCACACTGTCGGTGGGTGACTTCTGGAAATTTAGTGGTAAAAGATTCATAAAAGTTAAATATTGTACTGTGACTTTTAAAAAAAAGTCAAGTTTTCAAATTGGCCATGTAGGAGAAGCAATCCCTGAGCAAGTTCTCATGATTATGGTCTATGGTCAAATGCATAGCACTGTCTTCCTGAAAAGCCAGCATGGAAATGACCGCTGTATAGCACATTTATGGCCTGCCTGTCAGTCTGTAAAAACAGTTAGCCAGACACAGAGAAGCAAGCTAAGTAAAAACATAGTCAAAACTGGGTAAAATTTAGGACTCTACTGATCATGGGACCATTTGTTCTTGCTTTTCTGAGGCAGGTCTACTCTGTAGCCTTTAACTGACAGCACTTCTTCTGCCTCAGTTTCCCCAGTGTTGGGGCTGTAGGCATGTGCTGCCCCCACCACAGGAGCTGGTGGTCTGTTTTTGCCATTCAGCACCAAGTACTCATTGTCACCGTACCGGAAGGAGGCAGCAGCCACTCTCCCACAAAGACTTTACACTCAAGTGTGTAGTGCTTGTCTGCCTCTCAGTGACTAATGCCACGCTCCAAGACAGGTTCCAAGATGCTGATTTAAGTGGATGCTGCCTGCCTTGATGGACAAGAAATTAGTATTTGAGATTAGGAAATCGTATCCATGGAAATCAGAAGATTAGATGTTGCTTGGCCATCTCTTTTGGCACATGTCATGGACAGGTTCTGCCTTTTAATAAAGTTGAGCAGTTTATTAAATCTAATCCAGAAAACTTTATTCAAAGAGCACCTCTTCATTTGTGTTTTAAAAGATGTGAGATAATAAAATTTGCTCCAAATAAATGGCATTTAGCCAGGTTGTTTTTTTTTTTTTAATATTCAAGTTCAAGTGATGCTTTGCTTTCAAAAGTACACACAGTAAAGTTTTAACAGTAGGTTAGTGAGAGGTCAGTGGGCAAAGGTACTTGGAGCCAAGCCTGGGGACCTGAGTTCAATCCCTGGGCCTACATGGAAGAAGGAATCAACTCCTGTATGCCTCTCTCCTCTCTCTCTCTCTCTCTCTCTCTCTCTCACACACACACACACACACACACACACACACACACACACTAAATAAAATATAATAAAATTTAAAAGATACTGATAATAATTTCTAAGATGTTGGAGCAAGTTTAATTAATTCATTAATTTAATTAACAATTAAAGATTAATTAATTTTTAAGCCTTTGTTATGTTTGAGGGTCATTTGTAGTCTTTGTTAGTACTTGTATCATAGCTTTTTAAAGTGATTTTTAATAAAAGATTAGCTCTTAGATTACAGACATTAAAGCAGGTTCATAGTAGACTCAATAGTTTGGAAAAATCAAACAAATCTTCATGCTGTAAAAACTACATGTTCACACGAGACCCGGCACCCAACCAGACATGTATGTGATCCCAGAGCAAGGGGGGCTGAGGCAGGAAGATCTGAGTGGAGGCAAGCTTGGGCTACACAATGATCACATGTCTCAAGCACAGTGGTAAAGAACTTGCCTAGCACAGGAAAGGTCCTGTGTTCAATACCCAATACTGCAGGATGATGTGTTCGTATTATTACTGACCATTTACATCTTTATTTCGGGCATGTAGGTATTAAGGTATGCTAGATACAGAGTGTATTTCTTTTTTTAAAAAAAACTTTATTTATTTACTATTTATTTATTTGCCTTGGTGTTTTGCCTGGAACTGGAACTACAGACAGTTGTTAGCTGCCATGTGGGTGCTGGGAATCGAACCCGGGTCCTCTGGAAGAGCAGACGGTGCTCTTAACCGCTGAGCCATCTCTCCAGCCCCACAGAGTGTATTTTATTTTGTTTTGTTTGAGACAAGGTCTCATTATGCAGCCCTGGCCGGCCTGGAACTTACAGAGATCTGATTAGGATTAAAACCGTGCACCACCATGCTCTGCATGTGTTTTCCGTTCAATGTTTACATTGGTGAAGCCTATGGGAATAGTTGCGCAGCATTTATAGGCCTGTTGAATAAAGCAGTGGCGTACCAACTCTAAAGGCAAACTGTTTCATCTTGACTTACACTAAGCTATGGGTACCGGGGCCGAGACTGTCGCAACAACCTGTACTTGCTCCCAACTGGGGAGACCGTGTACTTCATCGCATCGGTGGTGGTACTTTATAACGTGGAGGAGCAGCTGCAGAGGCATTATGCGGGCCACAATGATGACGTCAAGTGGTGAGTCCTGACAGACAGGTCACAACATAGGTGAGCTAGCCTTAGCTGAAAGAGGTCAGCATCAGAGCATAAACCCGGGGTGAAGGTGGGGAAGCCGAGATCTGAGGCCAGACTGAGCAAAGCTCGGAAAGCATGTCTTTATGCCCTCCATGTTGTTTCTGGACTCCCTGGGTCTGCTACCAGATTCCTGCAGCCCTCTGTCCTCACTGTATGTCCGTGTGATCAGGTTATCTGAGGAAAAAAAAAAAAAAAAAAAAAAAAAAGCTTCAGAAAGCTTTCTTAACACACCAAATGTAAAAGGTTTCCAATCAGGCCTTTAATTTTGGATAAAGATAAATGTTTTGTGGTGTACTTATATCTTAATGTCATGTGCCTACAGTTGTTTTCATAGCTTAAGGAAGACCTTGGAGTGATTGGATGGGTAGGTGGATTTGTGGTCATCCTGAATCCCTGGCTGGTGATAAAAATCCTCCTGACATAAATTAAGTCATGTTTATTAACACACTCAGAACTCTCTGCAAGGAAGGGTGTGGACCAAGTCAGTGGTTCTGAGATTGGAGTGGTATTTTCCCGACAAAAGATACCTCTCCTTAAGTTTGGAAGTTTCCAAGAAGAAATAAGGGGGTTCAGATAAATGAAACAGCGTTTGTTGTCTAAGGTTGTTGGGTCATTTAGAGAATTTGGGTGAGACTGTAAGGAGCTAAGCAGTATGGTTTCTTACATTTAAACTTTTGGAAGATTGTAGTTAATCAGAGGGAAGTAAGACTTTGTGTTGAGGTATCTGATAAAATATCTGTTTTAGCCTAGCAGTCCATCCTGACAGGATCACCATAGCAACAGGACAAGTTGCGGGGACATCCAAGGATGGAAAGGTGAGGTCTGTTCATTGTCTTCCTGGTTTTTGTAAGGAACTGGCAACAACCTCCTGAAAACAATTTTTCTGATGGGCCTACCTGGTTACATGTAGCATCTGGGAAGTCCTGAGTCCTCCTTATACAAACAGAATGTGTCATCATGACCGTAAACCCCACACCCTACCCCTGAGCTCACCTTAACTGCAACCAATTTTTAAATAGCATTATCACTGGTTTCAGTGGTGAGAACTTTTAATCCTAGCACCTAAGAGGTAGAAGCAGGCAGATGTCTGTGAGTTCGAGACCAGCCTGGTCTAGAGAGCAAGTTCCAGGACAGACAGGGCAGTTACCCAGAGAAATCCTGCCTCAAAAACAAAAACAAAAACAAACAAAAACCCAAAACCAAACAAAAAACAAAACAAACCCCAAACAAACAAACAATAGCAACAACACATTAAAAACAGCATTGTTTTGCCAAAAATATCAATTCTATCAATTCTTGAAATGTTTACTCCATACACCATCAGTATGAATAGACATTAATCTAATAACCAAAGTTAAAATTACAAAGTAACCATGCATTATGGGAACTCCTTGGCTGTAACTGTCCACCAGTCATTTTGTCAGCAAGTGGCGTTTGTGCCTTGTGCTGATCAGAAGCTGCTGGGAGCTTCAGGCAAACTCTGCAAAAACTAGCAAGACTTCAGCGTGGACTCTAAGGACGAATGTAAAGGAGCAAGTGGGCCCATCAACCGAGACACTTCTGAGCCGGCTTCTGGGTGTGATCGTCCATTTTATTCAAAACTTGTACAATTTCCTAAGCCTCTGTTTGTATACCTCATCCTTGTGTGATGTAGTACCTGAAATTAATCGCAATGAACCTTTGTTTTTATCAGTATATATCCAACCAGAAAACATGAACTAGACCTTATCTGGGAAGATGTTTTCATACCAAATTTTAACCATTACTTCCATGCTGTCTTCATTAGCATTCCACACTTGTGAAGAGTGGAATAACAGAAGCCAGATTATTTTTATGTAAACTCACAAAAACGGAGCAGTTGTTCATGTTTAAAAAAAAAAAAAAAAAAAAAGCCAAGCCCTTGAAGAGCTCTTTGAAATTAGAAACAAACTGTTTATTCCACCCTCTAGTGGTGTGAAAGTGTATTTCCATTTCTGGCATTAGAATGGAATCTGCACTGTACAACCAGAGAGAAAGTTACAGTTATCTGAGCTGATTTTTGACCTGCAGGGAGACCCAGGGAAGCTACATGATGGTACATGGTGCCCAACTCCTTGGAGACAAAGCTGTACTAGAAGCTCACCTAACTCCTCCTGCCTATGCAAACACACAAAAGGAGTGTCAGTTCCTCTGGTACAGTTGCCAGAGGCTGGATAGTCAAAGTTTAAACCTTGGTAGCCTTCTCTCAACACCTCAGTTGCCCACAGACCTCCAGGGCCACTAGGAATACTTTAGGTACATTCTTGGGTAGACTCCTCAAATGCAGAAAAAAGACTTTCTCTTTGACAAAATTGAGGTCACTACCAAAATAATTTTATAGTTCCAATGTAAAGAAAAGTAATTACTGATAGTCACAAACAATGGCTGTCTTTTTTTTTATGGAATTATTAAATATTTATTCTTAAAACCAAAGTTCAATTTTTGACAGCTTTCTGTAATAGCTATTACAAAAAGATTCAAGATTCTAACATTCTCAGGAATGAGCATGCAAATTCTTATACCTAGACAAACGTACTGCTATCACATAATTACAATTAAAACAATTTTAAGCAAACATCTTTCCTCTTATAATTTTTGATAATGGGCATTTACTTCTGTAATACAAATTTTGAGCCATGTACCTGGTTTTAGAGGTTTGCTTCATTATCTGTTCCTGCAAAACAATGGCTGTCTTCTTTCCAAACAGCAACTCCCGCCACATGTGCGCATCTGGGATTCTGTGACCCTGAACACACTGCACGTCATTGGAACAGGCTTTTTTGACCGGGCTGTCACCTGTATCGCATTCTCAAAATCTGTAAGTATGAACATGTACAGGGACACATTTCCAACCAAACATTGCTGCCAAGGTTCTAGCCTTTCTGCTAATCAATCAACCCATATGTAAGGCACTTGGGTTTGGAGACTTACATTCACACTCGATCATCCACATACATGTTCACATCAAACACTCCTATTTAATATAATCTTACAGGAGCCATATGCCTGGCCAGGAAAGCAGGCCTCAAAAACAATGAGTGTGTGCTCTTCATCTATGATCTAATGGGCCCATTCTGTGGCATGTGTGTGCAGGTGCACATGGTGGGGGTGAGCATGCACACGTGTGCATGCAGAGGCCAGAAGCCAGGTCCACCTGTTGTTCCTCAGTTGCTGCCCACCGTGGTTTTGAGACAGTGCCTCTCACTGACACCTGAGGCTCCCAGCTTCAGCCAGGGTGGCTGGCAGTGAGTTCTAAGAATCCACCTGCTTTTGCCTCCCCAGTGTTGCCGTTACAAGTGCACACCGCTGGGTGGGTGGTAGTGGTGTATGCCTTTGATCCCAGCACTTGGGAGGCAGAGACAGGTGGATATCTGTGAGTTTGAGTCCAGCTTGGCCTACAGAGCTAGTTCCAGGACAGCTGGCACTGTTACACAGAGAAACCCTGTTTCCAACAAACAAACAAAACTCCCTGAAACAGGTGCACACCAGCACAGCCTAGCTCTGGGTACTGAGGGTCAAACTTGGGTCCTCACGCTTGCGCAGTAGCTCTTACCAACCAAACCCTTTACTCAGAATGAACTCTCTACTAAAAGTAAAATTAATAGCTGAGCAGTGGTGGCGCATGTCTTTAATCCCAGCACTGGGGAAGCAGGGGCAGGTGGATCTCTGTGAGTTCAAGTTCAGCCTGGTCTACAAAGTGAGTTCCAGCACAGCCAGGGCTACACAGAGAAACCCTGTCTCAAAAAACGAGGGGTGGGGGAAGAGAGAGAGAGGTTAATGATTATTTTTTAATCATGTTTGTCCTACTTCGTTCTCATGTGCTGTCTCCTTGTGATACTTTTTCTTGGCAGAACGGAGGAAGCCATCTCTGTGCTGTAGACGACTCCAATGACCACGTGCTGTCCGTGTGGGACTGGCAGAAAGAAGAGCGCCTGGCCGATGTGAAGGTCTTGCTCAAGCCATTCTCGGGGCCTTAGCCATGTCCCACAGCCAGCAGGCTCCAGGGCCGCCCACCACCCCCTCTCCTGGGCACAGTCCTTCCTTTTAGCTCTCTTTGCTTCCATCAGCCTTCCCTCATGAGAGCTGCCGACGACCTGCCAGGGTCTTTCCCGCCTCCCAGGGTCTACAGAAGTTTTTTCTTATTTCATAGTGATGGCCCTAATTTTAATTCATTCAGCCGCTTGTTTGCTCATTTTTATTCATTCAACAAACCCAAGTGCCCACTATGTGCTGGGTTGCCGCCCATGAGGAGTGCCTGAGGTGAAGGTTGACTGAGGTGTGCTCAGTACCTGCCAGTCTCTAGGGCTGCGGGAGAGATGGGTGCCAACCCTCTGAGGTCAGGACTCTGCCTCTAATCATTGCCCAGAATGTTGAATGGACATTCCCAC
Source organism: Sigmodon hispidus (assembly GCA_004025045.1). Taxonomy (NCBI): domain Eukaryota; kingdom Metazoa; phylum Chordata; class Mammalia; order Rodentia; family Cricetidae; genus Sigmodon; species Sigmodon hispidus. Next base: position 11,557 of record PVIH01004308.1, read on the forward strand.
AGCTCTCTTAACCTATCTTTATACAACTGACTTCTCATTTCTCCTCATGGCATCCGTCAGCCTCAGCTAACCTAACCCTAGAGAAAAACATTCAGCCTTCAGCCTTAATCACTGAGCTCTCTGTCCCATGTCTGAGGCACAGACCTCTATTCTAATCAGACATGTTTCCTGGCCTGACATTCCCTGTCTTCTATGTTGTCAGCAGGGATGTATGGTGTTTGCCCTGTGTGCCAGGCTAGAAGCAGCCAGAGGCAGTGTTTTAGCCAGGATTTACACAGACCTGAACCATTGCATAGAAACAATAGTCAGGGCCAGAGGCAATGGACCAGGAAGGCAGATTATGGATTGAGAGGTGCTGATGTGGCTTCCAGTGAGCCACCTCATGAGATCTCCAAACTGAAGATCTCCCAGGGAGTCAGGACACTACAGCTGAGCCATAGGCAGCAGCCTGAGGGTGTGCAGAGTCCTGGGTCCTCCCTAAAGACTCCAGTCACTGAGGAGAGGGAAGGGGGTGAGACAGCTGCATGTCACCACCCAGGGAGTGATCCCACTGCTTGGCCAGTTACAAAGCTGCTTTCCCAGCACTCCCTGGGGCTCCCAGCCATAGGACATAAGACAAAGGGGAAAAGAGGCAGCAGACAGAATAACCATGCAAAATGAAGCCATAGGGTTTGAGAGTATTGTAAAAAGTATTGTAAAAGACCTGTGGCATTTAACTCTCGGTTTTGTTTTTTTCAAAGTGTTCTAATGAAGCTGTGTTTGCTGCGGATTTCCACCCCACAGACACCAACATCATAGTCACCTGTGGGAAGTCACATCTTTACTTTTGGACCCTAGAAGGAAATTCTCTTAACAAGAAGCAAGGGTTGTTTGAGGTAAAGTACACTTTTCGCTCAGTTTTCCTGTGTGACACACGGGCAATGAGATGGTTCAGTCCTGGCGTTTGTTTTGTAACAAATATGAAGGTGTAGAGAAGACAATGCTCCCTTGAGTTCCCTGTGACTTAAGAATTTCCCTGGCAATAAAAGAGAAGTTAGGATCTCTGATGGAGCAGCTAGCTCCATGAAGCCTGAGACGAGCCCTTGCTCCTAGAGATGGGTGCCCTAGCTTTGCTAAAAAGTGGTGCAGACTTTCTGTGCTCTGTCCCACCACCCTGCTTGAACTTTCTGCAGCTTTGGGATTCCATAGCCATTTAGAGTTGCCAGAAATTTCTTTCTCTTAAAGAGACTAATCTGGAGGCCCACGTTTCCTGGCAGTACATAAAACTGAAAGGCAAGAAGGGTGACAACAGAAGCCGGCATGGGTTCCTAGCTTTATTAACACAAGTAAAAGGAAGTCTTCAGTAAATAACATGCCCATGCAAACTTACTCCATTCCACAGAAACAGGAGAAGCCAAAGTTTGTCCTTTGTGTGACATTTTCTGAAAATGGTGACATCATTACTGGAGATTCAAGTGGCAACATCTTGGTATGGGGAAAAGGTAAGAAGCAGTTCTTCTGAAGCCATTGGATGACTTTGGTAATGTGACTAAGATGTTGAAGGTGATGTTTATAGAAATGAGCTGTTGGTATGACGTACAGGATGATCACTAAGTTCCAAGTTGTATAGGTAGGTGTGTTTGTGTGTGGTTTTAGTGAAATCATAAAGCAAGGATGGAAGAAAACTGGGGAAATATTAAGAGCTGTTGACTTTGCATATACCATTGTAAAAGCCTTTTTAAGGTCGGGATATGATGGAGTTAATCACTTTGCTGAGAGAGCAAATTATTATGCAATTATTATAACTAACAAATTATAATGCAGAAGTTATTAACGACTATAGAGCTGTGGCCTATGTGGGTAACTCTGCTGACCCACATAGCATCTGACAGACACTGCTGGAATGGTGCAAATACCAGTACAGATGTGACACATGAGCACAGGTCAGATCTGAATCCCCTACAGTTAGAGAAAGCACAGCATCACTTGGAGAACAGGTGTCAGTTAAGTCCAGTGAGAATTCACTAGTGTTTCCTAGGTTATGGAAAACACACCTTCCTGTCCTCCCTGGTCTCAGAGCTGGGCCTGGGAAGGAAGGGGAAACAGGCCTCCCAGTGTAATTTCACAAGGGCAAGGTGATTTTTTTTTTTCTGGTACCTACTGTAGATAATGCTCATTTGACCTTTAGAACAAAGGAGAAGCCACAGAGTGCACATAAAGTTTGTGTTCCGCCACACGGCTCCCGTGACACTGCTTTTCTCAATTACAGGGCAGTCTGGTTCGTGCATGCTCAGTCTCTGAGTTCTTCCTAGGAATGTGTTAAAATAATGTCATAACCTACCATTTGATTCTGTCCTGCTTTTCCTGGTATGTTTAGGTACAAATCGAATAAGCTATGCAGTTCAAGGGGCCCACGAGGGCGGCATTTTTGCACTTTGTATGTTGAGAGATGGCACGCTGGTGTCTGGAGGAGGCAAGGACCGAAGGCTTATTTCCTGGAATGGAAATTATCAAAAACTTCATAAAACAGAGGTAAACCACATCATGGACCCTATACCTGTTTACCTGATGCATCTGCTTATGGTTTGGAATCTTCAGCTCAGAGTTTTGAAAAAAAAAGATGATTTTTTATGGAGGGGCAACAATCTTAGAAAAATCAGAAGTAGTTTATGTACAAGTAAAACAAAATAGATTCTAAGCTACTCAACACTTTCTATTTGAAATGTTTTAATAGAAGCAATTTTCATTTTCCAAGTGACTCTTATACAATTTGGATTTATTGCCAGAACCTTTCTCTTTTCTGTAATCCCCAGCATTGAATTTTATTTATTTCTTGTTTTGTTTATTTTTTATGGTGCTTGACATAGGCTAAAACAGTTTTTTTTTAATTTATAATATATAGACAAACGTTCTCACCACACTGGTGTGTACAACTGTACCTGGCTTTTTACATGCATGTTAGAGATCTACATTCAGGTCTAGTGTGTGTCCTCCCTGGATGCTCATGAAGACAGGATCTGAGCTCATATGTAGCCCAGGCTAGCCTCAAACTCCCATCAATATTCTTGCTTTAGCCTTCTGAGTTTTGGAGATATATATATATACATATACATATATATATATACACACACATACACATACATATATACATATATATATATAAAAGCATCATGAGTATATTTTAGAGATATGGAGTTTTTATTTGCTATACATATATCAATATAAGACTCAGCATTCCAGAGACAGTAGCAGAGGCAAGAGAACCGCAATGAGTTCAAGGTCAGCCTGGTCTACATAGAGAGTTCCAGGACAGCCAGGACTATGTAGAGAGACTCTGTCCCTAAACAAACAACAGCAACAAACCACGATAGAAACAAAAGAAGAGGAGGAGAAATGAATGGGGGCCAGACAGATGGCCCAGAGGTTAAGTGCACTCATTGCTCTTGCAGAGGACCCCGGCGGAGTCCCTGGTATCTGTGTGGCTGCTCACAACCATCTGTAGCTCCAGTCTGAGAGAATCTGACATCTTCTTTTGGCTCCCCTGGGCACTGCACACATGTGGTACACATACATACATGCAGACAAACATTCATATATATATAATAAAAATAAATAAGTCTTTGAATGAAAAGAAAGAAATAATAGAATAGTTACATTATTATGGGAGGTTGATGTGAGAAAAAGTGTTTTATAAGTAACAGATGAGGCGAGACTGTATTGTCAACTGGGAAATTAATCATTATATTAGGATATTAGAAGAGTAGAGAAAATTTCTATATGTTGATAGTACTGACTAATTTGGAGATTTGCAAAGGTCTAAGAATATATATTTGGACAGGCCTGCCCAGCTTATCACTGACAAGGGAATTTGGAAGACCTAGGTGAAGTCATCTAATTTAATGCCTGTAGAGAAGAGCCCTAAAATTTCACAGAACTCTGAGTCCTGGGATCAGAGAGACCTATGGGGGTAGGGTGCCCAAATTGCTGCAAAAAGCTCTGCGTTTGTGAGAACTGTTGGGTGTGGTCTTGTCCTCAGCACCACTCTGTCGGGGTCCCCACTAAAGAACCATGCTTAAAAATCACCAGCAGACTCTGGACCCCAAGTCTTCTGAAGATAAGATTTTGTGTATACCAGAGACAGTCTCTGGTAATCATTTAAGACCTGTTTGTGAAGACCAGCCCTACACAGACTTAGCTGTGTGTCTGAGTTAGATGCTGTCTATCTAAGTGTTTTCTTCAAATTCTTTGTTTCCAGTTCTTCAAGATAGGTAAATTCTTGGGTCCTCTTCCTTTGAGTTGGTTTCTCTGTTCCTGCCTTCCTTTCCCTTGATCATCACTGTCCTTCGAGTAGCCACCATCGCTAGCATTTGAGGGTCTTGATCACACTCATTACTCTATCTCAGAGGACAGTAAAAGCTGACCAGGACAAGACATCACACATGCTGAGTTAACTCCTATAACACCAGCACCAAAAAACCCAAACTAACAAACAAAAATGGCTCTTTAATAATAAGAATTGACCAGCATTTGAGGAGATGTACTGTGCATGGCTAGTCATGGGCAGTCTGATGTTAAACTGTAAAGAAGATATGGGAACCTATTCTGGATCTCAGATGATGTCATCATACATCTCTTCCACTGCACAGAATGTCATTCCTTTTCTTCTTCATAACTTTTCTTGAAATAAAAAAGTTTTAGTTTTGAATTTGTGCATGTGTTTATGTGTGTAAGTGCACATGTGTGTGTTCATATGGAGACCAGATGTCAACTTTTGGTGCTGTTCCTCAGGAGGCGTCCACTTTATTCTTTGAGACAGCATCTCATTGAGCCGTGGGGCTTGCTGATTCATCTAGGCTGTAGACAGCAAGTTCCTGGGATTCATCCACCTCCATCTTTCCAGTACTGGGATTACAAACCCTTGCTACCACATCTGGCTTTTACCTGGCTTTCAGCATCCTGAACTTCCATAGTGAGCACTTGACTATATACTTGGCTGAGCTGTCTCCCAAGCTCCACTTTCCCCCCCCACCCCCCCACCCCCCACTCCCCTCCCCCCACCCCCCCACTCCCCCGGGCATAGAAGCTCACTTTGTAGCACAGAGCAGCCTCTAACCCCAGCCCTCCTTCCTCAGCCTCCTAAGCACTAGGGGTCCAGGCAGGATCCACTATGCCAGCTCAGTCATTGCCTTGTCTATAGTGTCTATTGTCATATACCTACCACAGGTGGAGACTGCAGCAGGGTAGACCGCTTCTTGCCGTGCTAGGCCTGGACGCCCCATGACAGCCCCTGGGCACAGCCACCCCGGCATTCTTACTATGGTGAAAGAACACACTTCATTTTAGCAGAGTGAACTGTTCTTAGCGGGTACATTCCAAATGTCGCCCCCATGCCCCTGTACACTTATCAACACAAACAACGGCGCTGCTTGAGAAACTCACTCACACTTCTCAGGTTTCATCAGCTACTGAGATAGGAGGCCTAAAGATGGACTAACCAATCCCTTCCTCCCCCTTCTCCTGCTCTTACCCTTCCTCTTCCCCCTTCATCTTCTCTTCTACCCCCCCCACAACATTCTTTCTACGTAACCCTGGCTGGCCTGGGACTCACTATCTTCTTGCTGATTCACCTAAAATATTAATAGCTTTAAAAAAATAAAGTACTTGCCTAGATACAGGAAGTTCATCCACCTCTAACACCCTAACAGGCAAACATGTGCTTGTACACACATACACACACACACATACACACACAGCATACACAACATACACATACATACATACACACAAACACACACATAACATATACACACAACATATACACACACAACATACACACACAAACACACAACATACACACACACAACATATATACACACACAACATACACAAGCACACAGACACACACACACACAGTCTAGGGTTTTGATCACTTACTCAACATCTGGCTGTGGTATCTATATAACTGAGTTCTTCTGCATGCATATATAACACTGTCATAAAAGTCAGCACATGACACAGATATTTTTAATGTCTGAGCTAAATGCCGATACACATCTATAATCCATTTGGGAGAGACTGAATCAGAAGGATTACCTCAAGTCTGAGGCCAGCCTGGGTTGCATAGTAAATTCAAGGCTAGCCTGAGCTACACAGTGAAGCCTCTCAAAAAAAAAAATTGAGTGAAATCTTAAATCTTTGTTTTTATATGACTCTTTACCAAACAGATTCCAGAGCAGTTTGGCCCAATACGGACAGTGGCCGAGGGGAAGGGCAATGTCATCTTGATAGGCACAACTAGAAACTATGTCCTGCAAGGCACTTTGGCAGGGGACTTCACGCCCATCACTCAGGTACTGCCATACTCTTACACACTGTGATTAATACAGAAAAACATGAGCACCGGAAGCTGGGCTGGCTCCTGAGCTTCCCAGTGGGGTGACCTTCTGCTTCAGAGCTGTGTTTTGTGTTGTGATTAAGCTGGGGAGGAGTGAGCAGCTGAGATGGGCATTTGGGCATGGCATAGGCTCCTTGGCCACCGTGGGATCTCCCAGTCACTGTGTCTTGGTTCTTTGTAGGGTCACACGGATGAGCTCTGGGGGCTGGCCATCCACGCCTCCAAACCTCAGTTCTTGACCTGTGGGCACGACAAACACGCCACTCTCTGGGATGCTGTTGGTCACCGGCCCGTCTGGGACAAAATCATAGAGGTAAGTGTGCATGCTACCTTTCTGGTTTTCTTAGAAAAACTCATCTGGGATGTATTTTTGCATGAAATTAACAATGATAAGAAGTTGTTGAAAGGTAATGTTTTTATCTTTTAATAATCACCCTATTTTTAAGAACACCTCCAGTGTTCTTACCCATATTGTTCTGAAGTTTATCACTGAGCTTTCTCAACAGCAAATTAGCATTTCCAAGTGGATGACCAGAATTCCTGAGAGCAGATTTAACTGACCCAGGTGCTGAGAAAGTCTTGTGAAGAGCCTGTGTTCTGTGGTGGTGTATATAACAGAGTTATAAGCCCCACTGAGGACATGGTTTCATTTATCCCTCTAGTGAGTTTGGTGGCAGAGATAAAGTGTTCATTTTGAGCTGTACAGAGGAAACACAGATTTCTTACCAGAGCCTCAAATCTATTCCCCAGCTTGGAGAGCAGGCTGGCACACCTGGGTTGTTGGCACACCAGGCTGTGGATGTGTTATATTGTCCTTTGCTCTTACAGCTGCCCTGGGGATTGAAAAGTTTTAGTTTTGCTCTGTCTATTCATCAGGAAAGTTGGAAACAGAGAGGCTGAGTTACTTGTCAAAGTTACTAGTTAGTCAATGGGGCCTGGAGGATGGCTCAGTGGTTAGGTGCACAAGCCGCTTCACAGAGGAATGTGTTCAGTTCCCAACACCCATATGACAACTCACAACCATCTGTAACTCTGGTTGCAAGGTGTTTAACACCTTAATCTGGCCTCCGGGCTCTTCAGGCAGGTACATGGTACATTTACATACATGTGGACAAAGCAGTTATGCTCATTAAAAAAAGTAAAATAAGTGTCTCAGTTGCACAGCTCAGACTGAGTCCCAAGGCTGGGCTGTTCTATCACACTACAGTGAATCACAGACAGCCTCTGTTGGTTACTTGTGTCCTGACAACTCACACCCCATATAAGGAAACAGCTGTCTTGCAGTGCCCACGATCACGTGTTTATTCTCTGCAAAGCTGCTAGTATTTCCAACGGCCTGCAACTGGGTCTGATTCCCTGTCTTCTACTTTCAGAGAAGACTGTCACAGGGTGCTGGTCACTGCAGCCAGCTGAGCCCCAGGTAGAGGGTTTGAAGGGTAGACATTCCACTCCGTTGGGAGGGCACCCTTTCTGTAGTTCCTTGAGCATGGCCTCCAACCGAGAGCCTTGACACTCCACCTCCTTGCCCTTCACCAGGCAGCTAGCTGCTCTGGCCTAACATGACTTTGGGACCAGGACTGGAATCCACAGCCCTGTTGTGTCCTAGGACCCTTTCCTCAACCTCCCCGATGGAGAGGAGCCCTTAGCCTCCCCATACCTCAGTACCTCCATATAAATATAGTTGTGTGGTTCAGGTGAGAGTTGTGTTTATAGAAATAGCTTGTCCAGTGGTGGGTCAAGGGAACCCAAGCTTGGCTTGCATGTTGGCAGCGCCAGGATTAGTGTGGACGTCGTCTTTTGGAATCAGCTAAAGACGGTGTGACTGGCATGAGTCTCTTCTGATCTGGTAGCATCTTGTACCTCCAGTTTCCACTCCTGCCCTGGCAGTGCTCAGTGGTTGTGTCCCCAGAAAGATGAAGCACACCATCTGACCAACTTTCCTTTGAGCCCTGGGGCCAGTGAGCAGTCTGCACAGGCAAGCCATGGCCCAGAAGAAGAGCATTCATCTGTCTGTCTTTTGTGACTGCCGCAGATAGGATAGACTGTAAGGCAACAGAGAGATTCACAAGGGTAGGCCGGTGCTGTGATTTCAGTGCAGCATGGATCCCAGCGGGACTGCATTTCTTCTGGGGCAAAAAGAGGCTTCTCAAACAGAGCCCTGTAGCCTGAGAAGAGCACCACACGGGTGGGTTTTATGCTGTCTTGCTGTGTCTGGCTGTCTATTTACACTTCCTTTAAAATATTTTAGGATCCAGCTCAGTCTTCTGGTTTTCATCCTTCAGGGTCTGTGGTTGCGGTCGGGACACTGACTGGGAGGTAAGCCTGGCCCACACCCCACCCCTCACACAGTCTATGCTACCAGGGTTATGGAGAGTAGCCAGTTATCTAAGTCTCTCCAGAGGCAGGGGCATGCCAGCTTTGGCTGCATCTTCTCCAATCCAGTGATTTACTGAGAATTAAGTCAAAACACAAAAGAGAAACTGAGTCCTTCCCATTTGAAACCTTGAAGAAAGTCATAGATCTACGAAAGTGTTTCCTCCTCAGCTCCCCCCACCCATCTGCCTCCAGAAGCTCCAAAGAGCTCCTGGAAACCTGCTCTAGAGCAGTAGTTCTCAGCCTGTGGGTCGAGACCCCCTAACACCATTGGAAAATACAGATATTTACATTATGATTCATAACAGAAGCAATACTACAGTTATGAAGCAGTGACAATAATAATTTTGTGGTCGGGGTCACCACAGCATAAGGAACTGTATTAAAGGTTTGTAACCTTCGTTAAGAGCCACCAGTCTAGAGCCCATGGCAGAAATAGGCAAGAAAGCATTCCAAAGCGCTGAGAAATGAGAGCTGCTTTCTCAGCTGGAGAATGTGCCCGGATCCTGGGCCTCACATTCAGACTCAGCTTCTTCTCATCAGCCTCCTCTGACATACTGGGCAGATCTGCGCTCACGCCCCAGCTTCCTCATGTAGCAGAAGTGCATCTGCGAGGCAGTTATGTAAACTCCCTGACTGTCTGTCTAGTCTGTGAGTTATGGTAATACCACTAACACTGATGACTGAAAAAAGCCACTTACACAGGGACATCTGCTGGCAGCGGCTGGTGTTATCATGTTTGGCAGGGTTTGGCTGTGTTTCCGTTTTGTTTGACTTAATAGAGCAGGCCTCGGGATTGTGGTCCAAGACCCCTGCTGGATGTCTAAAAATGCAGTTGGTACAGAACCCCATACAGCATAGCTCTTCTCTCGCAACGTGCCTGTGATAAAATTTGATGGACTCATGTGGCTCAGGGAGAGATGAGTGACAGGAACTTACAATCAGATGGACCTGTTGTGACTGTAGACATGCTGTACATATGGTTTTGTCTCAAAGCATCTGGTGGGTTCACCCCACTACCACCCCATGATGGGATAAAATGACTCAGTTCCTCACAGAGATGAAATGAAGTAAATTGGGAACAGACACAATGTAAAACTTACCATTTTTTTCTGGATTTTTCAATATTTTCAAGCTTGAGGTTGAAAAAGGCAATGAGATCATAGAGAGAAAGCCTGAATAAGGAGGACTGAGTCTGTCATAGCTCCAGCTATTTATTCTTAGACGCTTTTCTTTCGTCCATTTCCTGAAGGCAAACCATTCCAATTCTGCTTCTGTACCTGTGGGGTTTCTAACGACAGCCACTCACAAGTCATAGTAACAATGTCTGAGGAGTCTGGCAAATGCTTGCCAGGGAGGGGCTGGAAAGAGGGGGTCCTCAGCAGTTAAGAGCACATGTTGCTCTTTCAAAAGACCCAGGTGTGTTCCTCACAACCCACATCAGGCAGCTCACAGCCTTTGCAACTCCATTTCCTGGGGGATCTGGCACCTTCTGCTGGCCTTCTCCAATACTGCATGTGTGTATAAAAATCCCCACACAGGCTCACACTCGCCTGTACTGTAATGTGTTTTGTTTTTTGTTTTTTTTTTTTAATCCAAACAAACAAACAAACAAAACTCTGGCATGATGTGTACATACAGGCACACAAGTACCCTCTTTGAGACAGCAGAGCTTTAATTCAGTAAACCCTTTCTTCCAAAGACTGGCTGGGAGCCTGCCTGTCAGACATTACCATCCTCTACCTGATGATGGGACATCGTTCAGAATTGAAGTATCCTAGGATGTACTAGATGTCATGTGTGACCTAATCCTACCACTCTGTCTACTCCTCCGACCAAATACTCCCAGGACCAAATACTCAGCTGAAATCAATGTATAGGTTTCATAAAGGCCTCCCAGGGTGGGCAATTAGATCCTGAACAGTAGGCAGGATGGCAGTATCTCTGCATCCATCATCCAGATGTAAAATTACAGCAGCCAGAGCCACAGTCAGGGCCCAGAAGCTTCGTCATTCTGATGGTTAACAAACTCTGTTTCCTGCTCCCTGACCTTAGGAGAAGCACTGATTAGTTCCAGCCCAGTGGGGGCACAGCAGGGCTTGACCTGTCCTAGCCCCTCCCCTCCTCACCCTGGACCAGAGCTCTGCAGCAGCCACCTCATGCCCGTGGCTCTCTGCAGCATCTCTGACCACAGGCCCTGATGCTAGGTTTTGTTAATATTCCTGCCCAAGGCTTTCCTGCCTCCCATAAGCAAGCAAGACCCAAGAAAGTCTTCAGGGCTAAGTTCTGAAGAGCTTCCGGTGGTTGTGGATGTGCGTTCCTTTCTGAGGGGAAGGCTGGTGTGGGGGAATTTCCTTGAATGGGAGCTGGGTGTGTTCATATAGCCCTGTGATTAATGGGCTTATGCTACTGAGACAGCCTTGAGTTTCACAGACGGCTCACTGTGTGTGTCTCACATTTACAACAGGTGGTTTGTGTTTGACACGGAAACGAAGGACTTGGTCACCGTCCACACAGATGGAAATGAGCAGCTGTCTGTGATGCGGTACTCACCAGGTCAGATCCAATGTTCACATTCTCACATGAGGCCATTCTGTATAAGAAACAAGGTGACAACCCTCCTCCAAGGGGGACTTAAGCATAGGCTTGTGGTTTGTAGGCTCACTGGTCATTGTGCAACTGTTTTAATTTTGTATGTAAAAAATCTTTATCTCTCTGTCTCTCTGTCTCTGTCTCTCTGTCTCTCTCTCATTTTTTGAGACAAGATTTCTCTGTGTAACCCTATCTGTCCTGGAACTCACTATGTAGACAGGGCTGACCTTGAACTCACAGAGATCTGCCTGTCCCTGCCTCCTGAGTGCTGGGACTAAAGGCGAGCACTACCCTACCCTATCTCAAGGCTTTGAAGTGATCACTCTGTTGCCTTCCTGCCACTTCAGGAAGTGTGTCATTCGCTCATTATAAATGTTCCTGGGGGCTGGGGAGATGGCTCCATCCCAAAAGTGCGGGCCATGCAATCATGAGTTGAGATGATCTATTTCCCAGCCCTGTTCAGTAAATTTGTGTTTATTCTTTTAGGTTGTGAGGCTAGCCTTTAATGGCTGAGTCATCTCTCCAATCTGATATTATTATTATAATGCTATTTTTATGTTATTGTGAGTGAAATTTTTCTGAATTTTATTTTCAGATGATTGGTTATACTACTTGGCAATAAAATTGAATTTTGCCTAGGTTTCCTTTTCTAAAGTCTCCAGTCAGTTTAAAGAGGGGAGTATCACATGCACATATGTATATGTTATGTATGTGTGGTTCGTATGTATTCATGTGTATATTTTGGTATGCATGGTTTTTGTACATATGTGTGGTGTATGTAGTGTGTCATGTATGTGTGTGTGTCTATAGGTGTATGGTATGTATATATGTGTGTATGTGGTTTGTGTATATATGTGGTGTTTGTGTGTATATGTATATGTGTGATTTGTGTATGTGTGCATAATTCTTCAGGACTTTCCATATACAATGTGATATCACCTGTAAAGAAAAAGTTTGCCTTCTCTTTGGATGTAGACACCTTTACTTCTCCTTCACTGCATAGCTGGTTTTCCCAGTAAAATGTAGACATGGCTGGCTGGGGTGGCAGAGGTGGCCCGGGTGGCTCTCTTGTTTTGCTCTCTTTTGTCTTTAGGGACAGAGATGCCATTTATCATGAGAACATTGTCTTCTGTCCTGATGTTCTCAGGACAAGAAATCTTATCATTTGTCAAATGCTTTTCTACATCTCTTAAGAAGGAGAATGTGGGGTGAAAAAGTGAGCCAGGTGTGGTGGCATACACCTTTAATCCCAGCACTTGGGAGACAGAGGTAGGAGGATCTCTGAGTTCAAGGCCAGCCTGGTCTACAAAGAGAATTCCAGGACAATCAGAATTACATAATGAGACCTTGTCTTGGAAAAAAAAAAGATGGAGAATGTGTTTCATCTTTTTATATGTGACATATTAATTTTCCAACATTCAACCAACTACATTCCTGTAATAGTTTTATTGCAGTGTTTCTATATTATTAAGTTTTAGTTATTAATATTTTGTAGACGGTTTTGCATTCATATTTGTGAGGGCATTGTTCTATAGTGTTACTGTGATGTCTCCATTAGGAAAGTGCTATTGGCCTTATAGAGTATGATGAGGCATGCCTCCTGTTTTCTCAGCTCTTGGAGGAGTTACAGTAGAGAGAGAGAGAGAGAGAGAGAGAGAGAGAGAGAGAGACAGAGACAGAGACAGAGACAGAGAGAGACAGAGAGAGAACCTGAAATTTACTATCCTTTGCTATCATCCCCTTTTCTTCTGATGCTCCCTGTCCCTGTTTGGAGCCAACAATGTGGATGGTCTGCCTAGTATTCCAGATTCTATAATATTCTTTCTTTCCTCCTCTCCAGCAAATGTGCTTGCCCTCTCCTGTGGGCTTCCTGACTGCTTAGGCTGCTGCCCTCCTGCCCATTTTGCTAGGGCATCCTAAGATACTATTTCCTAGTGGTCTCAGGCCGTGCCACGCTATGCAATCCTCTATGGGGAGGGAACGGCCTTCTGGGGAAAGTGATGGTGTATGCCAATGGCTTCCTGAGAGTTCCCAGATGTTGTCTAGTGAGCCTGACTGAGGACTGTGAAAGGCAGTCCACACATGTGTGGTACTTTGAAAGGAAATGTCTCTAAAGAGAGTGGCACTAATATGCCTGTTGGAGTAGGTGTGGCCTTATTAGAGGAAGTGTGTCACTGGAGGGGGGGAGACTGAGGTCTCCTGTGAGACAGTTCACTTCCTGTTGCCCCACCAATCAAAATATAGGACTCTCAGCTCCAGCACCATGTCCTACCAGGATGATAATGGACTGAACCTCTGAAACTGTAAGCAACCCCATTAGACATTTTTCTTTATAAGAGTTGTTGTGGGCATGGTGTCTCTCTTCACAGCCATAGAAACCCTAACTAAGACAATGTACCTCATGGACAGGGATAGATGATCAGCAAGAAGGGCTTTCCTGCAGTCAGGGTGACTCCAGAAACCCATCATTTCCCAATTCTTTCTCAGCTCCTCTCCTAACAACTTGAGGTCACCACTCTGGTGTTGTTTGCTTGTCTTTCTTGCTGGCCCTGCTCAGGACAAGCTGGCATTTCTGGACTAGTTTCTTCCTGGTGGGTCCTTGGGTCTCCCCTGTCTTTATCTTTGGCTGCTTGTTGGCCAGCTACAGTCAGGAGTCTGCCACCCTTACTGAAAGCTCCTGGCCTGGCCTTTCAGCACCAGCTTTGCAGCCTAGACTTCCTTGACACAGGCAGGTGAATTCATTCACTAAAGTGGAGCCTTGAGAAGACACAGGGACACCTTTTAGGAGCTGTGCTCCATAAGGAAGGCTGTGGCTGCAGAGGCCCAGTCTCATACTGCTAGAGCTAAAGAACTGGGTCTCCAGCACCTGGGAGCCCACTCCCTCCAGAGGAACACCTGACCCAGTCTTGATGTTGGGATGAGGAAAGCGGATCTGCCTGGAGTGGATGCTGAACTAAGCCACCTTGGGACCTTGGGACCTTGCTGGGGAGGAGATAAGGAGATGAGGAGAAGAGAGAGTGACTGAGAGGGGCGGGAGGGGGAAGAGAGTTTGAACAAGGGGATACATGGATAAAAAATGAAACTTTATACATAAAAAAAGAACTGGGTCTCCACCCTACAGGGGTGTGGAAAGGGACAGCCAGGGAAGGGTTTTATACAGTTTATAAAATTATATTTCAGGGGCTGGAGAGAGAAAGAGATCAGCGTCTAAGAGAACTAACTGCCCTGGCAAAGGATCTGAGTTCAGTTCCCAGCCACATGGAAACTTATAACCATCTGTAGCTCCAGTCCCAAGGGTTCCGATGCCATCTTCTGGCCTCCTCAGGCATTTCACACACATGCTGTACATACCTACTTACACACAGACAAAATGCATATACACATAAAATAAAAATAAATATTTCAAAACTATATTTCAAAAGTTTGAAAAAGAAGAATTTTTTTTTTTTAAAAACTTTATTTATTTGCCTTGGTGTTTGCCTGGAACTGGAACTACAGACAGTTGTTAGCTGCCATGTGGGTGCTGGGAATCGAACCTGGGTCCTCTGGAAGAGCAGACGGTGCTCTTAACCACTGAGCCATCTCTCCAGCCCCGAAAAAGAAGAATTTTATAAACTTTTACCAGCCTCTATGCTCACTATTTTATGAGTGTTTTTCAAGTGAGAGCCTTGAAAGCTAGATAGGATATATTGGAAAGAAATGTTTTTCTTTTTAATAGTTCTTTGATTGGGCTGCTTGGTCCAAATCTGTGATGGCAAGTATCATTTTCTCTTGTGATGAATAAAATGGTGATTTCACATTTGTGATCTGTCCTGTTTCTGCAGATGGGAATTTCCTGGCAATAGGCTCCCACGACAACTGCATCTACATCTACGGAGTTGGAGACTGTGGGAAGAAATACACAAGAGTCGGCAAGTGCTCCGTACGTTTTCCATTTCCTGGGGACACTCATGTGGTCAGGTCATCACAGTGGCATGGCATCTGCCACGTCCAGAAAGGCAGGAGGAACTTACCCACTCTTCTCCTCTCCCAGGGCCATTCCAGCTTCATCACCCACCTGGACTGGTCCGTGGACTCACAATTCCTGGTGTCAAATTCTGGGGACTATGAAATCCTTTACTGTGAGTAGCAGGCAACAGGTTTGTCTAGGTTTAGATTACACAGGACACTCACTCCAAGATTCCCACAGGCCTGTGTGGGACAAGGCCTTCTCCATCCATCCCTCAGTACCCTCTGTGATGTGGAGGAGTTGGCCTAACACCAGATTGGTTGGTAGGGAAGGTCTTGTTGAAGAGCAGGGCCCAGCCTGGGGAAGAGGTGAGCCTTGTGTAGAGGTCTAGGAGGTGGGTAAATGTCACAGTATGACTGGCCTGGTAAAGATACCCTCCCAAGCAGGCACACACCATGAAGTCCCTCCCACTCGGGTGGACTGGATCCTATTTCTTTTCTTCAAGCATATCTTTAGCTAGTCTCTGTGCTTAGGCAGGACCCGGAAGGAAGGAGGATGCTAACAGCCAGCAGCATTTACTGAGTACCTGCACGTGCCTCTATCTGTGCAAAGTGGCGTGGACCGTGGGATATGAGAATGTTCTGGTTCTCTACCCACACGAAGTTCCTTAGAATGCATACTGCTATTTGCCGATACTTTCTCATGACCCACATAATTTGTGGCACTTTGTGGCACTTTCAGGCTCATCCTCTTTTATGAATAAATAAATCAAGGTTCAGATGCTGGTGAGGGCCAAAAACCAGTGGTAGGGAGGAAGCTACACTGCTCTGAGCCTGTTGCCTAGGAAAGGCAAAAAAGAGAGGCAGCTAGCTCCAGGAGGAAGCTCCTCCTCCTCCTCCTCCTCCTCCTCCTCCTCCTCCTTCTCCTGTCCTGTTCACACAGGTGCACAGCAGGCAGATGTTGTGAGCATGGGCCTGAGTCTAGAACCTACATAGACATGGGCACCTAGGCCATTAGTGAGACTCATTTGGGAGCAGACAGATGAGCCTGGAGGTTTTGGCATTTGTTGAGACTGAGTTCCATGCACTTCCATCCCTGCCTCAGAGCTGAAGAGGTGTTTTGTGTGTGTGTGTGTGTGTGTGTGTGTGTGCGTGCGCGCGTGCGCGCGCGCGCGCGCGAGAGCGCACCAGAAGAAGACTGAACAATCCAGAAACAGGGCAGCCTGCTATGAGGATACTGCACAATAGGTGGCTGGGGACCAGAGACTGGTCACAGACAGGAGAAGCCAGGCTGGAGGTAGGGAGCAGAGAAGAGTCTCAGAGAAGACCATGGCATACTGAAAGGCAGGCCCTCCTAAAAGCCAGATTTGCACACATTGCCTGACAAACTGACAGCTGTGCACCCTGCTCCCATGAGTAGGAAGGGGGGGTCTTCCCACATGGGCCTGGCTATGGGGACCCTGCCTGGCCTCAGGGAAAGCTGGGGCCTTGGCTGAAAAGTCACAAGGTTTTTTCCTTCTTCCAGGGGTCCCTTCTGCCTGTAAGCAAGTCGTGAGTGTGGAAACCACAAGGGACATCGAGTGGGCCACCTACACCTGCACCCTGGGATTCCATGTCTTTGGTAGGAGTGTGCAGATGCTATTCTTCTCCATCCATCCCTCAGTACCCTCTGTGATGTGGAGGAGTTGAACAAGGAATGTGTTCTATCATACGTTACATACATCATACATACATCACATCATCTCAAGTCTTTCTTTAAGAACGTGTTTATTTTTAATTGTTTATGGGTATGTGTGTTGTGTCACATGTGTCTGTGCACCACGTGTGTGCAGTGCTCATGGAAGCCAGAAGAGGCCATCAGATCCCCTTGATCTGACCAGAGTTACTGATAATTGTTAGCTACCATGCGGGTGCTGGGAACTGAGCAACAGCTCTAAGCCACAGAGCCAGTGTTCCAGCCCCACCACCTTCAGTATTGTCCATCTGCTCTGTTCCTGCTTGGGGCCACGACACACACATCTCCCAGGCTCAGGCCAGACGATGGGATAAAGAAGTCATTAACCCTTCCCAACACACAGGAGGGTCTTCTCCCAGTGCTTACCTGGTTTATTTATCACTTATTAGGACTATTATATTCTTTGACCCTTAGCCTAAAATGCTCACTTCCTTCAAAGCTCATTTTAGGCATACATACATTCATAATAGCCTAAAATAAGTTGCTACAATCTGAACAGCTGGAAGACAGTAGTCTGATAGGAATTCCTAAGTCCCCTCAGTGTGTCAACTCCATTTCCTGGTGTTGAATGAAGCCCTTGGTTTACACCAGGGCTGTCTGCTGAGGAGCTGGTGTGCACTCAACCCTCTGATGTGTAAAGTTCTCAACCAAAAGTCTCCCCCAGATTACAGTGACCCTATTCTCCAGTACCCTT
Organism: Sigmodon hispidus; assembly: GCA_004025045.1. Lineage (NCBI taxonomy): Eukaryota > Metazoa > Chordata > Mammalia > Rodentia > Cricetidae > Sigmodon > Sigmodon hispidus. The sequence continues at coordinate 29,272 of PVIH01004308.1, forward strand.
GCAGTCTCAAGGATCTACAATGGAAAGGCATCACTTCCTAACCAGAGCAGCTGGTACTCTTCTGTTGCACCTAGAAGTGTCCCCCAATGAAGGCAGGCATCTCAGAGGGATGCTGGGACCATGTAATTCAATGAAGCTGTAGGAAGCAATGCAGAGCTTCCCTAAGCTGGCCCAAGGTAGCCTGGAACCAGGAGCCAGAGAGAGGCAGGAGCTGGATGGAAATGAGCATCCTCCTGGCCCTTGATTCTAAAGCCCAAACTGAACAGGTGGTTTTCTTTTTTTGTTTCGTTGGTGACCAGTTCCTATGTATGGTACAGTTCCTCTGAGGGTACCAGTGTTGTCTGTATTCTGTTTCAGGAGTGTGGCCAGAAGGTTCAGACGGAACAGACATCAATGCTGTCTGCAGGGCTCACGAGAAAAAACTCCTGTGTACAGGCGATGACTTTGGCAAAGTACACCTCTTCTCCTACCCTTGCTCGCAGTTCAGGGTAAGGCCTCTGCCATTCATACTCTTCCTACACTGATGCTCTGACCTGTTGGAAATGAACTGTGGATAAGGGCTACCAGCATATACATGACCCTGCTAATCTGCTGTCCAAGCACTTCTGGGGTTCCCCACTGCCCTTGGGGCATCCTCAAGCCAAATGTAGCCTGCAAAGCTCTTCGTGTCTGGTATGTCTACCTCTGAAGCTACATGGGCTTCATTCTAACACACCAAACACACACACACACACACACACACACACACACACACACACACACACACACACACGGTGGCATATTGTAAATGTAATAAAATTTGTCTGGAATATCAAGAGGACAGAATCACCCACAGCCAAGCCATGAAGGTCACTCAGGAGACAGAGATCTGGATCTGTGAGTTTAAGACCTAACATCCAGGCAGTGGTGGCACATGCCAGCACTTAGGAGGCAGAGGCAGGAGAATCTTTGTGAATTTGAAGCTAGCCTGGTTTACAAGGCAAGTTCCAGGATAGCCAGGACTGTTTTACACACACACACACACACACACACACACACACACACAAAAAAAAAAAAAAATCCTGTCTGGGGGGTAGACAGGGGGAGGCTGGAAGAGATGACTCTGTCCTCTAATATTCCAGACTAATTTTATTAAAACTATATCATCACACACACCCCTACTCCCACTTCCCCATGCCCACTCCAGCCCTGCTAAGCTGACCAACCCTGTACCTAGATTGCTTTCCTGGGCCTTGGTGAATCTGAACATCCTTCAGCAGCAACTGCTTAGTCCCACCCAGGGTTGGTCTAACCTGGTGCATCTGCTGGCATTGACTGTGCTTGATTTCTATCCCGGAGGATTATTTCTGCACCCCTCTTGAATTCTGCCACAGAGAGCAGGTGCACAGACCAGAGCAGCTTACAAGGGGGAAGAGTAACAGAGTTAGAGACTGATCTCAAACCCAAGTGTTTCCTGAGATTACAGTCAGCTCTATCTAAGCTTTCTTCCTTACCATCCTTTTCCAGGCTCCAAGCCACATTTACAGCGGACACAGCAGCCACGTTACCAACGTAGACTTCCTCTGCGAAGACAGCCACCTTATCTCCACGGGTGGAAAAGACACGAGCATCATGCAGTGGCGGGTCATTTAGCCCCCAGGGAAGCCTCAGGAGCAGATCGTGCCCAAGGAGACAGACTCACGTTCCGCTTGGTCACTGTGATTTCTGTTTTGTCTACAAATTCTTACAAACCTCAGGAAAATTGTCCCTCTACCTTAGTTGGGGAGCCAGTGAGTGTCACACCAGATAAGCGGTTTCGAGTCCGCTTTTGTTATATAGTGCGGGACAGAATGCATGTTGGGTAAAGAAAGTTCCCAAGTTTACATGGCAGTGGCATCAATGGAAGGGACTGATGTGTCCTTATAGTCACTTTTCTATGAACTCTTCAAAAATGGTCACAGAATGCCTTTTAAAATGTTGTATATAGACTTTCCTGCCTCACCTTGCAAAGTCTGATATTTATGGTAATGAAGTACTGAACTGGGGTCATTGTTGATTAATTGGTCCTAAAAGGATAAATCACATAACTGATTTGCCCAGCTGAATCAGGAATGCAAATACCAGACTTTCCTTGATCAAGTAACTAAGATCTAACTGACTAGCCACTCCTTTTGGGAGGCTGGCAAAGAAGGGGCTGTGTTCTCTCTGGATAAGCAGTTTCTACTACAGAACCCATGGGCTTCAATGGGGTGTATAGGTGCTTCCACACTCTGGATAGACTGTCTTTCCCAGGGACACAGCCAGTTTCTCAGCACCTCCACAAATCGCACCACCCACCCCCTGTCCCCGTCCCCCATTCTGTCTCTGTGTGCCCCGATTAGCAGTGAGACAATTAACCACCACTCTCTGTGTATTAATGGCATGATACGGTATTGTCCTTGTATAGAGTTTAGCAGCTCATGATAAAATGCCCAAGGCTGGGCCTCACTGTGTGTGCTTTGGACATTGTACATTTGTATCTTATGACCAAGTAGATGAAGTTGGGGAGGGATTCTCTTCAGTGTGGTGGCAGCGTGTGGTGTGCAGCACTTCAGAGGCTCCTGGTGCTGAGGACAGCTTCCTTTCCCAACTCTCATGCATGGACAGTGCACAGCATACGGACTAAAATTATGCTCTGATGAGTAGAACATAGGTGGTCTAAATGCGTCAGGAAAGCCTTACCCATTGTGTGACAGATTGAATTTATTGTTTACACTGGGGACTGTATCTTCTATTTTTAAATAGAAGAATTGCAAAGAGTTAAGGACAAATACTGAGACTTTTAACTCATTTAAGCAAGTAAGCGAATTGAGTATCTGAACTCTGAACTCTACCACACTGGTTGTTTTGAGTGGCCGGTGAAGGACAATATTGGAGACATTTCCTTGCCATCTCCAGCCTGCTGTGAAAGGACAGGGCACCAGAAAAGAACGTGACTCAAGATGAAGCCGTTTGTATGTACCCTTATCAAATATATTCTATAATGAAATAAAATCTGAAAAGTGAATTTTTTATTGACCTATGTTTCTGAAAGTATATAAATTAAAATATTTAAAATTAGCACTTACCTGGATAGCAGATGCAGAGTACTGATGTAATAATCAGTGTTGGGTAGAACATGTCCAGAGCTCTAGATGGGGAAATGGCCAGTTTTCTAGTCACATGAATGCCCAGACCTAGACTGGGGAGCTCGCACTCATCTGCACACTGCTGATGATAGATAGCATGCGGAAGTGCTTTCTACTTTTCTCCTTTTAGCATGGTCTCCAGTGAGTGTTGATGATAAGGTTCACATAGCACTGTAGGAGATGGCTTGGGAGAGTTGATCTCTACCACCAGCTACGGAGAAATCCTGGGCACACATTTCTGATCACTAACCATCTTCAGCTTTATCCTCACAAAAGGAAGGCAGTGTACTGTTCTGGGGGCTGCTGTGCTGCTGACAGGAAGGGGCAGGTGCAGATGTAGTGGAGAAATGGAGTAAAGGGCACCTCTTTGTGCTGCTGGCCCTTTCTGGGAGACCATTTGGCAATATCCAGTGTCCACACCAGAACACAGCCAATCCTATTCCGCAGTAAGGAGGATGGAGAGGGTGGAAATCCGTGGTATTGACACAAAGAAACCACTTAAGGCTTTCCACAGTGACATTAGTGATATTAGCAGGTGTTGAACCTTGAGCCAAGGTCTAATAGACAAGGCATTTCAAAGGTCCCACAGGTCAAGGTACAGATTACAAAAGGCTCCCAGGAAGCCTCTTAGACTCTTACGCACATTACAGACATACAAGGTCAGGAGTTAGAAACTTTAAAGACAGGCTAGAGAGATGGTTCCATGGACAAAGGTGCTTGCTGCCAAGTCCAGTGAGCCAAGTCTGAGCCCCACAGGATAAAAGAACTGACAGACTGACCGGCTGCCCTTTGACCTCCACATGTGCACTATGATAGGCACATCTGCACCCACCCCCACTAAATAAATAATAAAAATTATTTTTAAAATATGCTGATTATCAACCTGATGGGATTTGGAATCACCATGGAAACAAACCTCTGGTCATATCCATCAAGGATTATCTAAACTAGGTTAGCTGAAGTAAGAAGATTCATTTTAACTGTGGGTGGCACCGTTCCATGGACTCGGATCCTGATCTCGGTAGTCCTGGGGCATAAGTCCCAGCATGTTTCGTGGGCCACTGATGCCAGAGACTCCTGGTTTGGAAAGCACGCGGTAGACTGTATTAGCTTACACCACAAGTCCAGAATGAATGCTGTGTCTGTCTGCCTCCCCATCTTCTCTTCTTCTCCTCCCCCCTCCCCCATTTCATCCTCTGAGCCAAGTGCACCCTTGGGCTAGGGAGCTCCCCCTGTAGTGGAATTGTGATTGGAGATAGTGACAAAGAGGCAGAAAGGGAGCTGGACAGGCAGATGAGTGAAGCTAAGCCTAGCCCTTGGGTGACCTTGAGCAGCCAGGACAGAGGCGGAGGAGAGCCTCAGCTCTGCAGCCATCTGGGATTTCCTGAGGCCCTGAGGCATTCCAACCATCCAGTCTGTTCCTCAGGAGCCATGTTGCCAGCCCACAGACTGAGAGCACACCCTGGGGAGACAGCTTCCCAGATTCCTCTTGTTAGCCACAACAGTTTTTGTTTTATTTATTTTTGTTTGTTTGTTTTCCTTTGCCTTTCAACACTGAGAATCTAGGACTCCAACTCAGGGCCTTGGAACACTGAGCAAGCAGTCTCCCACTGTGTTGCATCTGCAACCCTCTCACTCTCTGATTAGAAACTGATTTACCCAAGGTCAATGTGACCTTCTCAGGGATAGTACCAACTGCCCTGCTTGCTTTTCTGTAAGAAAGTACTGTCCCTTTAAATGATAAAATTGTACACTCTTATAATAGCAAACTCAAAAAGAGACTCAGCTGCTCCTACTACCCCAAAATAGCACAATTGCTTCTTAGTATATGTCCTTCCTATATTTTTCCCCAATCAGTCAATTTTTGGATCAATTTTCCTGGTTGATATTTTTGTGTGTATCAAGCTGTATAACATTTTCCATTATAGTTTGTTATGAATAGCTGGTGTATATAGCATAATCATGGATACTGTGTGTCCTTGACCAGTACTTGATGATTATGGAGATAGTGATAATGCTAGTAGTGATGGTGTGATGACCATGGACCTGGTGATAAGGGTGGTGTTGATAGTGATAATGTCAGTGGTGATGGTGGTAATGATGCTGGTTATGGTAGTGATGTGATGGAAATGGTGCTGATGGTGATGATGACAGCAATGAGGACTGTAACGATAATGGTGATGGTGCTCTTAGTGATAATGGTGAGAATGCTGGTTGATGATGACAATGACAACGGTGGTGGTGACAATAATGAGAACTATAATGATGGTGCTGATGATGGTGTTGATGGTGATGGTATATGACAATGCCACATAAAAGAAAAGACAGACTTTGTGTGATTCACCCAAGAGTGGCTCAGATTTATTCAGAAGAATTTTGGCCTCTTATCTTCTAATCTAAAAGAAGTCGAATCTAATAGAGTAGTCTAATAAGTGTCTATTATAAAAAATAGAAGCAGGAGAAGTACTAAGCATCCTCTCTATACATTGAGCAGCACAGCAAATGTGGTAATGAAAAGAAATGAGGAACCTTTTTGTGTCTGTGGCCTTGCTGACTCAGAACCACACAAAGCCACAGCTAGATGTAAACACACTATATCTACACGTTATTTCCGGCGTACTGGGGTGCTGTCATTGCTTTCGGTGCCTTGCTGCTTCCATGGTCTTAGACCTGCTCAACACCCCCCAACAGACACACACACACACACACACACACACACACACACTTTTCTGAGTCAGGGGAATGTATTGGTAGCAAAGATAAATAGGGATCATGGATTTGAGACTATGGAGTTACTTACATTGAAAGTCTAAAGTATAGTGAGGTTGATTGTAATATTTTTATAGGCCAGTTAATCCTGAACAGGTTGGGTGTGCAGTATGTGAGCCGAAAGAGCCCATTATAATGAACGATGTGTAACTCACTTAGAGGCCTCACTCGCTGAGTGTTCTTCCCCACAGTGTGTTCTCTCTCAGCACCCTTTATCATCTTTTTACCGGGCCCAAAGTTTTGTTTTCCTCCTATGAGGAATGCCTTCAGATTCTCCGCTTACCCACAGGGCTGTGCTGCCCGCTTCTTACTGCCCCTCCCACCACCACCCTTGGCTATCATAGCAGCTCCCAGGGCCCCAGTCACCTCTGCAACCTTGGCAAGGCCAGCCTCATCATCTTTAGCTGAATCTGTCCCCTTTCTTTCATAGCCGAATATTTAGCACCTCTAGAATGTGCCTATGTGCTCACTCCTCTGGTGGCACAATCTGCCATGTCCCCAAACTGAATTAATCTATTCCCTTAGCCCTGGAGCCCTTCCTCCTAATTGCTCGATCCAGGAATGTAGGCATGCCTCTCAGACCCTCTTTCTGATTCTCTGCACCTATTAGCAAGCTGTCAATCACAGCAGGTGCCAGAGGGGCTGGTGCTCATAGACCCCAACACTCTTAACAACCTGAAGAACTGACTGGTTATCACAGTTATTCACTTTCCTCCCAGAGAAGCTAGTTACCTTTCTGAAGGTCACACAGCAAACAAGCAAAAATCTTAACCCCCATACTCACATTTCAGGGATCAACCTCACAATTCTACCTTTCAAAGACTCTAGGATTCCACCTCCCAGAAGCCATGGCACATGTCTCCCCAGGAACTATCCTGCTCTGGCTTGTGCCTGCAGCTATTACTGCTGCCACTGTCCACGTTGTTCTTTCTCCAGGCAGGCTAAGGAAGCTTTCTTATCTCTCTGCCTGACCAGGTCGCACTCCTTAGATACCTTAGTGCTCTTAAGAAAGCAGGTCCTTCATGCTGTCCTTTGCTCGGTAGCTCTGAGTCTCTCTCCAGCACCAAATTTCTCTGTGTCTACCTCTGAGTTTCCTGATATCTCCAACATAGCACGCTCTCTGCCACCACCCAGTCTTTGCGTGTCCATTGCTCTTCCTCCTAGTCAGTCATCGTTTTCATAACTCAATTTCCAAGTCACTTTCTGAGAGAAGTGTGCCTTCAGTGCCAGGTCTAGCCTCTGGTCTCTTCCATGTCTCTTCTCTGACAATGCAGTTTCCTTATCCCACTGACTGGTTTCCAGCCCCTGTCTGTCAATTCAGCACATGCACCCACCTGGGCCATCATCTAGCACAGTTGTCACTCAATGCCAGCAGGTTTAGTGAGCCTCAGTGAACACAAAGGCATTTGAGCTTGCTTTGCGCCCTTTTCCTGAGATCTCTTCCTGGCCAGGAGATAATTGTCAAAATTTTGTCCTTTGGGCTGAGTTCAAAATCATGAACATTTTTTTTATTCTTAAGGGCAAATGCCCAGGGGTAAAGTCACCCAATTAAAGTACAAAAATGCCTTCATGTCTCCTGGTGCAATCTGAAAAACAAATTTCCAAAATTACAGCGGCAATGTGGTATGCTTTTTCTTTTTTAGCAAATGACTCCTTTATTCCCTTTGAAGTCTCTTCCTGGCGGAAGGCGCCTAGAGCTATTTTTTACCTAAAGGCTGTAGACCTCCTCATGCTCAAAAGAGAGCACCAGTTAGTGTGAGGAAGCTGTCTGCCAGCCTCACCAGCCCCAGCCCCACTGGGCCCTGAGCCCTTGCCTATTTCTAGGTCATTCAGAAAAAGTATATTTAAATTATGTCCCAAACTAAGATGTGGTTTTGGGAGAGAAGCTAGTTATTATTGCAAATGTGAGTGAACCATGCTGTCTTTTCTATCAAAGGGTTAAATAAAACAAAGGAAGCTCCATCTTTAAAGAAATTAATAAAGACACCATCTGGAAAAAGCCCTCTCCTCTTTCTCTGAGTCAATGTTTTTTTCAAAGCATCTTTCTGCAGCAGTAAAACTTTACCCTTGCCAAAAGGCTTAACTTGGGCGTTCATCTTTTTGAGACCCTAGACCCATTTCTAACAGCAGCAAACGTCTTTTTTCTGTTGTTTGCTTGTTTGTTTGAGACAGGGTCTTAATACGGAGCTCTCATTGTTCTGAAACTCATTATGTAGACCAGACTGGCCTTCAATTAAAAGATTTGTCTGCCTCTGCCTCCAGAATGCCGGGATTAAAGGTATGTGCTGCCATGCCCAGCTTCCAGGAACATCTTTAAAGTTCTAAGAAACAAAGGAAGCACAGGAGAATATTAGGAAAAGTCAGCATGGAGTAGGCTTGGGAGTCAGGGTCATCAAGCTTCTGAATGTTCCACACGGGCACAGCTTCCTGAGTCTGTCTGCTTTGTTTCTCGGGGACCTCCAGAGGGCTGGAGAAGCACCATTTCAGGATGTGTCAGGGAGGATAATTCCATAAGTGAAGTGACCTTCCTCCCCAGTAAGACCTCCCCTGGTAGCTGAGCCCAACAGAAAGATGAAGGGTGAGTGTGCGCTGCCTCAGCAGAGCCCTGTAACTTCTGTGGTGGGTTAAGGCCCCTACCTCTTAGGCCTTTGAGCTTGAACTGGGTCTTAGGCCATCTGGTCCATTTTCTGGTTCTTAGAACTTGCCATTTGTATCAGGATTTTGCCTCTTCTCTTTGCATTAGACCTGTATCTTTTCAGCCTCCATGATCATAAGCTCTGGTTCTTCTCTGAGGAACCCTCACAAATACAATCTTTCCTCAGACAAACTCCTACAGGAAAATCTACCCTGCGCACGTGTGCTCATTGCTGCTCTAGCTGAGGCATCCAGAAGGGCAAAGTGACCCAAACGCACTCCCTTCTGCTTGTCCTGGTAGCACTCTTCTGTCCTCTCTCTGTCTCTGGCTCCTCCAGGGGCCCGTCTAGGGTCTATTGTCTTAAATCTACCGCTGCAGCAAATAGACACCCAGAGTGGACAGGGTCTTAGGACCCATCTTGGCCAGCTCAGGTTGGCTCTCTGCACTCCCTTCTTCAAAGACACTCAAAAGCTGCTTTTGCTAAAACAGTTCTCACTCCTCACTTGGGGCCAAAGGTAAGGTAATGGCAGAATGACAGCCTGGCCTCTAGCCTGCACTGTGCCCTCTGGGTCCTTTATGCTGAGTTATATGCTAACCTCTCCATGTAGGCACACTAATCAGTCAAGTAGGGCCTATGAAGAAACCAGTGATTCCAAACTTACCTCATCCTCCCTTTCCAGTCTGAAGCTACAGAGATCGGAGAACAAGACATATCTTCCTCTCTGCTTTTTATGGTGTCCCATTCCAGATTCCACACAGGCCCCACGAGGCCAAACCTGTGATTACCCTTGACAGCAGAGCCTTATGGAACACACACTCAATGAACTGAGGGGAGGCTACTAAGTCTTCTAAGACAACTTGTCTCTTCAAGCAATAAGGACCTCTGCTGACCACCCAGTCAAGTCAGAACTGAGGCAGCCATCTAAAAATAGATGCTCTGACCAAGGTTTAATTACACATATGCTCTGCCCTTCTCACCAGTGCTCTTTCTGTTTGACCTATAGCTCACGGCAGGGAGTCAGCAGACAGGCTTGGAGTCCCTGGACCCCTTAATCTGTTCTTCCCATGCTGCCATATTGATTAAATACCTCTCTGCTCTTCACCATTGTGAGACTCTGGTGTATTGGGACAGGAAGCCCAGACTCCTAGAGTCTGTGATGACCACCTTCATGTATGTGTGTATGCCTTAAAACCCAGGAATTCCTTGAGTGTGTGTAACATGCTGTTTCTATGGAGGAACCTACAGGCTGTTTCTCCCAAGCCTCACCAGCCATCGGTCTGTCCTTGCTTGTTGATTTTTAATAAAATATTTTATTTTGATCTTGAGAAAGAGAGAGCTCACCAGTGAACAGCACTTGCTACTTTTGCGGGAGACCCAAGTTCTGTTCCTGATATACTAGCTCCAGAGGATCCAATAACCTGTTCTGCTTTTAGTTTTTCTTTCCTTTCTTGGACTTTTTATTCTATTGCTTCCAGAAGTAGGTGTTAAATTTTCAGTTATGAAATTTACTAGTTTTTAACATTAATCCCAGCTATGACCATACACTGATCATTTTCTATCTACTGCATTTTAAATTGACGGCCTCATATGCATTTGGTTTAGTTACCATTACAGCCTCCTATAGTTGTTGCTATGGCGTTTTCTCATCTTCACTAATTTCCTGTTCATTTGTAATTGTAACAATGTCTTCCTTCAGGTGAAAATTATTCAAGAGCATTTTTACAGTTATTAGCAAATCTTAATAATATTTTGTGGTTATTTATGGTTTCATTACATTCATGAGATTTTAAAAAAAGATTTATTGTATTTGTATGAGTGTTTCACCTCTGTGTGTGTATGTGTATAACATATGCACCTGTGGAGGTCAGAAGAGGGCATTGATACCCTGCAACTGGAGGCATGGGTGGTCTTGAGCTAGCACATGGGTGCTGGGAACTGAATTTATGTGTTTAAGTACTGAGCCATCTTTCTAGCCCTCTCCTGAGATATCTGAACTTCAAAGATAATAAAAACTCCAGTTTCTGGGGAGTATTGTGAGATATTTAGCTACATAAAGAAAGGTGTGCTACATTTATTTATGCTGAATTTGTTAAATTATACAAAGATGTGTTGCATTTGTTTGTCTTTGCATGCCTAAAGTACCTGAGTGGTCTAATAAAAAGCTGAATGGCCAACAGCTAGGCAGGAGAGGGACAGTTGGCGGGCACAGAGAATAAGAAGGAGGAGAAATCTGGGTTTGAGAGAAGAGAAAGAAGAAAATGAGAGAGAGAACACCATGCTTAGGGCCAGAAGCCAGGCAACAGCCAGCCAGCCAGCCATGGAATAGAAGAAAGGTAAAAGCCCCGAGGCAAAACATAGATGAAGAGAAACAGGTTAAGTTACAAGGGCTGCTAGCAAGAAACAAGCAGATAAAGCCAAGAATTCATAACTAAGAATAAATCTCCATGTCATAATTTTGGGGCTGGTGATCAAAGAGATGCTGTTGTATTTGGTGCCCAGTGTAACAATGTGAACCAACAAGTATTGCAGGCTTTTTCTTTTGGACCACCGACCAGCTCCCAAATCATGACACAGAGACTTATAATTAGTTATGAAACCTTGGCCTTATCTTAGTTCTTATTTTAATTGGTTTCTCTTTATGTTTTTGCCTTGGGGCTTTTAAAATATAACATAAACAAATGTAATATATCTTTACACGGTTAAAGTAATATTCCTCAACACAAAGCTATGTAACACATCTTACATAGTTAAATGTTCTACAATGAGAGGACATCACATCTCATATTTAAAAGTGCCTATTGCCCACCCCAAGATGTCTGACCTTAGACCCTGTGCTTCAGGGTACATGCCCAGGGGAATTGCAGTTGCTAGTTGGAGGGCCTCTATATTAACCGCTTTCAGTGTCAGTGTTCTTAACCCCTGAGCCATCTCTCCAGTCCAGCCCCCCCCTTTTAATGTCATCACAAAATATCTGAGTAATGCATGAAATAAGGAAGTTTACTGAGCAGTGTTGAAGTTGATAGTCCAAACTGCTGGTCACCAACTCTGTTGAAGGCTCCATATATTTTTAAAATTTTATTATTTATTTATTTATTTTTACCATAACTACTTTTCAAGAACTAACCAAGGTTTTGAAGAACCCTTGAATCCTTTCCCAGGGTAGCATCTCCAGTAACCTAATGACCTCTCAGGAGGTCCACAACATAGCCACACCAAGAATTAAGCCTCCAATATGTATGTGAACTCTTGGTGGCCAGACTAAACCCAGACCTTAGCAGCCTTAAATTTGGGGGTTACATTTGTAACCTCTGGGTCCAATATACTCACACGGTCTTTAACAGTGGGAAGGTGGCAGGCAGCTCCTTGATTATTAGCCTTTTGACAAGGACTCTGCCTGTGGGCATGAAAGGCACGTGGGCAGGTGAGGGGCACAGTTTCTTTAACACCTCCAGAGGACTCAGCCTAGCCCACCCCTGCGTCAGATATCTGCAGAACCATAGGTTATAACGTGCTCAGTTTCAAACGGCCAGTTTCTGTTTATTACTCATTGGCTGTGTTTGCCACACCGATACACAGTGTGGAAGAGTGGATCAGACTAGCCCTCAGGTTTTTAACTGTGGCTACATGTTAGAAGCTCAGGGTTCTCTGAGGAAAGAAGACCACAGGCCTTCTTAAGACTCCATTTAGTACAGAAGAGAAAACAAAGGTCATTGTTTCAAAAAAACAACAACAACAACAACAATATGTCTTCCATACCCATCTTCTCCAAAACCTGGTAATTTCTGGGTTTGGCTTGCTTGTTTGCAACTTTACTGAGTTAGAATTTGCATCCTCTCAAGCTTACCTGGTGAGAGCATGCACTCGGTGACAGCATATTCTAGGGCGTCACATTGTCACTTCTAATTTTAGATTTTTTTTTTTCTCATCTCTCTAAAGAAACCTCATTTACTAGGGCTGCCATGACAAAATGCTATGGGCATGTGGTTGAACAACAGCTGCCTATTTCTCACAGTCCTGCGGGCTGAAGGTACAAATAAAGGTACCAGCAGTGTTGTATGTGTCATAGGATCATGTGTTTGAACACTTGGTCCCCAAATGGAAGACTGTGGCATCTGTAGGAGGGCTCGCTTGCAGGAGGAAGTGGGTCACTGAAGATGGGCGGACCTTGAGGTTCAATAGCTCCTCCCACTTTCTGTCCACTAGCTTCCAACAACCCTAAGGCTAAGTGATGTTAGTATCTGAGTGTAGAGCTATGTGTTACCCTCCTACTGATGTTTCCACTGCTATATTTGAAAAACGTCTTGAATTTATGACTTTCTTTTATTGTGAAGCCCTAAGTATATATTTTTATTTTATGTGTATTGGTATTTTGCCTGCATGTTTGTCTGTGCAAGAAGAATGTGGATCCCCTGGAAATGAAGTTATAGATAATTGTGGGCTGCCACATGGATGCTGGGAATTGAATCTGTTGTGCCCAGAGTCCAGAGTCCCAAAAAGACCACCAAGAGACAACCAAGAGACCTTGTGCAATAGCAAAGAGTCTCTTTATTGACAAGCTAACTTGGGTCACTCTGGTGGGAATGACCCTGATTAGCACGGGGCAAGGGTTTTTATTAGGGGGAGGGCTCTAAGGGCTTAAAGCTTTGGGGTTACAGTCCTGGGATTGGTCCAAACTCAAACTTGGGCTAGGGGTACCTGTTATGAATTCATTGGCTGCTTTGAATTCTAGGAATGTTTCAACATTTAGCAGTAGTCATTTACAAGCAGGTGTGCCCAGAGACTGTCCATCTCTTTCCCAGGAAGAGAATGTTTGGAATGTCAGGTATTTTCCCTTAGGTACTAGCTCCTCTCTGGATGGTGTCTGTTCAAGGGCCCTTCCTGGTACCACCAGGTGCTGCCAAGCAAGAGCATGCTGTCTATATGGTTTTCATTAAGCTTGTCATGACAGTGTGTGGTCAAGCTGCTCTGGACTCCACAAACCCGGGTCCTCTCAAAGAGTAACCAGTGCTTTTAATCACAGAGCCATCTCTCCAGCCCTGTTTTGTAACTCTAAAGCTTCTTGAAACTGTTACAGTGTTGGAGCATGGTATCTGAGGTAAGCTGAATCTGTGTTCTTGGACCACACTCACTCATATTTGGCTCCAGAATAAACTCTTATTTTCTTTGAGATGACAGCTTTGTTTTTGAGCTGACAACAGAAAAGTATGCCTTAAAAAAAAGTCCTAGATAAGTTTGTCTTGTTTTTTACTGCTTCTATTTTTTTGAAATTATGTAATTATGTATTTTTTTGTCATAAACATTATTTTTTATACTCCGGTTGCTTTCCTTCAGTGTCTTCCTGACTTGGAATGGCAAGGTGGCTCAGTGAGTAAAGCCATTCATTCAGTTTGCTGCACATGAGTAAGACATTTTGTTTGCAGCCTTCAGCCCTTTGAAATTCAGCATTAATCTACTGACAATGTCAGAGCCCTGTGGCCCAGGGACTCCCTTGAGGTCCCAGTTGTTGCATTGGACACTAAGTTACCAACACATACTTTTTGAGAGACACATTAAAACATCATGAAGTGGGGCTGGAGAGATGGCTCAGAGGTTAAGAGCACTGACTGTTCTTCCAGAGGTCCTGAGTTCAATTCCCAGCAAAACCACATGGTGGTTCACAACCATCTATGATGAGGTCTGGCGCCCTCTTCTGTAAAACTGTATGCATAATAAATAAATAAATAAATCAAAAAAAAATTAAAAAACAAAACAAAACAAAACAAAAAAACATCATGAAGTGGCTCCTCCAGATACTCTGGCCAGTTTGCTTCAGGTGTGTAATTGGCTTTATCTTCTTAAATGTCGGAAATTCTCAGCTTAGTTCTAGACAGGACTGCAGAACTGCAACAGCCTTTCAGTCTCTTCTGAAGATCCACAGCTCCTATAGGACAGCTACCCCAGGTTACCTCTCACTGCATGGGTCTAGCTTCCCCTCAAGTGTATCCTGTTTTGGTATGTTTCCAACCACAGTGAGCAGGAAGGACCTGGTGTAGGAATTACCCAACTTCAAGCTGTGTAACATAATCTAAAGGAGTGGAGGAACCCAAGAAAGAGAGTCAAAATAGAAACCTCAGGCTAACCTCAAGTTGTGATGCCAAGTGGATCAAAGAGAATTTTTATTTCTTGCCAGAAGCTGAACACAAGCCCCCTTTGTCAATCCTCCATGTCAGCTATAGCAAGTACTTCCATAGGAAAGGGGCTAGGGATTCTGAGAAAGGGAAAGTGATCGTCTCCACAGACTCAGTGAATTTATGAAATTAGCAGTTCAGGTCCTAAGGAAGTCTCTCTAGTCTGTTTTTTTAACATCAGAGGGCTCCATGAGCTCCAGGAAGGGCTGGGGGAGGCTAGACAGCGGCCACTCCCATCCTCACTGCATCCAGCTTCCCTATGCAGGATGCTGCTCTTTGTTTAAACCAACTAGGATTCCTGCAGTGGCTGATGCACCACATTTACTGTCATGGGAACTCAAATCTCTCTAAGTTCCTCATCCAATAGGCAGGAGTCCTAAAGCCATCTTACAGGCTGATGAGGATCAGTAGAAGCACCAATGTAAGTAGGAAACAGACTCTGAACGATTTTTCCCACATTTCTCATTACCCCTCCCTGACCTTCCCTTTTCCTTAACATCCAGTCGTTTGAAACCGATGTCTGTTCAGCAAAGCTTGCTATTACAGAATGAAGGCTTTATTCCTTGGAAGTAGAAGAATTTGCGTCTTCCACTCTTTTGATACAAAATGTTACAAATAGTTAACATTTTTGAAATGAGAAATCAAGGAGATTTCTTTCTGGAGGCCATCAGTCTTTGGCTTTGAAAATGATTTTTCCATAGTGTCAGGGATTCTATGGCATGTGATGTGTGGAGTGGAGAGAAAAGACAGTGTCTTCATAGCAAATCTATCAGCTGATATTTGGCCAAGTCACAGGATGGCAACAACTCGTTAGACCTCAGGGGCAGCAGGGAAGACACTCCATCTGGAGATCAGGGGCCATATGCAGGAAGAGCACCAATAGGCCAGGCTGGAATTAAAGTCTGCACCAACCAGTGCTAACTCTGTCTCTCCTAAGCAAGCCTGAGTTGTTTTCAGGTGACCCGAAGCCTGAACATCTGTAACTCTTCTGTAACAGTCAAATCTGGATCCCAGGAAGACAGAAAAATGAGGTTAAGAGGGCACTGCTAACAGTACAGCACGTTAAGAAATCCAGTAGAGATTGCTGTCTTCCAGCTCATAGTGCTGTGAATGCCGTGGAAAGCCTGTATAGTGGGGTTCCACGAGCCAAGGCATCCTCCCCACTCAGACTTGCCTCGCAAATCACCCTCTTGGTCCTACACCTCTCCACTTGCCTTGCCCTCTTTAACTCTTGCATCATCAAGGCTTTCCCTGCGGGCTCCGCCTTGCTCCAGGTCTACTCCCTGAGCCCCTCCTCCAGGCCCACGACCCTCTATGCCTTCCCGCGGAGCTCTGCCCAGTATCTCCCTAGTTCTCCCTGAGTCGCCCTCTGCTCTGCCCCTAGGCCTGGCCGGTATCTCCAAGTCCTCTCTCTAAACTCGCTCACCTTCAGTTTAGCCCCGCCCCTCTGGACTCTTGGCCACGCCCACTACCCCGCCTCCTAGATCCAAGACCCCAAGGCTTTTCCGCTGAGGTTGACCAGTCTTTCTTTTGGACATAGGGTCTCATCACGTAACCATGACTAACCTGAAACTCAATTAAGTTAACACGTCCTTCTAAGTTACAATTTCGCCTTTGGGCCATAGGTCCCGCCCCCTGCCACGCCCCCGGGCCCGATTGCCCATCCACTCTTTCTATAAGACTTTGTCCCGCCCCTCTGGACTTGGGCCACGCCCCTAACCCGCCCCCTTGCGCTCCGCCCTCTTAGAGGCGCGGACCGTGGATCCCCGCGCCTTTTGTGTGGATCCTCGCTGCCGCGCGCGCCCATTCCCCTCAGCGGCTGCCGACCGAGGGGCGTCGGCGCGCGCGGTCCCCTCGGCGGGCGGAGGGGCCCCCGCCCCGCGTGCACCCCGCACCCCCATCCGTCGGCCGCCGCCCCGAGTCTCGGGCGGGCGCGTGCGCCTGCTCGCTCCCACCCCGCGAGACCCCGCCGCTCGCCCCCTCCCCCGGCCCGTCGGCGGGCGGCACGCGCACGCGCCGGCTCGGGCACGCGCGCCCGCCAAGATGGCAGGGGCCGGGGCCCTGCTGTCAGTCGCCGCCGCCGCTGCCGCCGCAGCCGCCGTGCTGCCCCGCAGCTAGCGGCCCGGACTTCAGCCCGAGAAGATGAGCCTCCGCCGCCGCCTGCATCCTAGCCAGACGCGGAGCCGCCGCGCCCGGGGCTGGCTGCCCCGCTAGCGCCCCGTCGCGCCGCGCCTTCATCCCTGGCCCCGCGCCCGCCCGGCAGCCACGATGAGGTGAGTCGGGACCACGAGCACAGCGAGGCCGCGAGAGCGCCCGGGTTGGGGGGCGGGGTGCCTGGGCATCGAGGCGGCCCCGGAGCTCTGAGCCGGTGCCCCAAGCTCCGGAAGACGCGCAGGCCGCGGGGTCCGCGGGAGGCCGCGCCCGCCCTGCGGCGTGTTCCCACCGAGCAGCCGCCGTCGTCCTGCTTGCTCACTTTGCCATCGGTAGCTCTCCTCCATCAGGGCTCTCTCCTCTTCGCCTTTCTTTTATGACCTGTCCCTTTTCTCTTGCAAACCTGTCATCCTGTGTAACCCCAAAGGTATGGTTTACTGATGTGCGGTTCAGCCAGCGAGTCTTGTCAGCACCCAGAAACTCGCGTGACCTCTTATTCGCAGCACCCACCCTTTTTCTCCAAGGTTAACCATACTCTGATTTCTGAGGTGGTGGTGTATGCTTATTATTATTATTATTATTATTATTAACTTCTAAGTATATCTTCCTTAAATACTGTCCTGCCCAATTGTAGGCTCATTTGTTTAGTGAACTGTATGTAAATTCAATAATGCACTGTGTAATTTTGTGCCTGGCTTCTTTCATCAAAGATACTTCTGAAGTTCAATACTGCCCTGCATAGTATAGATAGTCCACAATTTACCCATTCTACTACTGTTAGTGGACTTTTGAATTGTTTGTAGATCTTGGCTCTTAACACTGCAGTGAATATGCCTGTGTACTTGCATTTATTTCTCTTGAGTATATATTACAGCTACCCAGAAGTAGATTTCTTTTTTTTTGGGGGGGGGACCTTCCGAGACAGGTTTTTCTGTATAACCCTAGCTGTCCTGGAACTCAACTCAGAGATCCTCCTGCTTCTGCCTTCTGAGTGCTGGGATTACAGAGGCATCTGCCACCACCACCAGGCTAGATTTTTTTTTTTTAAAAAAAGCATAAAAACATGAATATCTTCTGCTGTAGTGGATAGAGCAAAATTCCCTAAGTGATGGTACCAGTTTATACCAGCAAGTGTTTAATAACTCTTGTTTAAAATCCTTGACAACCCCAGGTAGTATCTAACATTTTAGCCATTCTCGGGTGAGCATGAATGACCATCCATCAGAGTTTTAATTTGCAGTTTTCTTTTGACGAATGAGGCTGGTTGTCTTTTTGTGTTTGTTTGGCATCTCTAGTAAAGTGCCTGTTTAAATACTGTCCAGTTTTGCTTGAGGGGTTTAATTTGTTTTTTTTCCTAATTTGTAGGGTTTCTACTAAGAAGATAGCTTGCAGAAACCTCGGTGTTTTGTTTTTCACATGAAATGATACTGTTCACCTGGAATTGATTTTTGGGTAGCATATGAAATAGGAATTATGTTTCATTTTTACCTCCCATCGTTTATTCCTCAGTGTTTATCAAGGTCATCTTCTTCCTCCCCTGCTTTGCTGCCTTTGCCATCTTCCATCTGAAGAACGTTTTCAGTGTCTTGTCTCTGGCAGTGTTGGGTATCAGACCTGGAGTCTTGCATGCATCCACTAAGTGATATCTGCAGCTTTTGTTTGTTTGGCTTTTGTGTTTTTTATGTATATGGGAACATCCACATTTGTATGTGTGGACATACAAGTCTGAGGTTGGCATTGGAGTTTTCCTTTGTTGCTCCCTAACTTATTCATTGAGGCAGGGTCTCTCAGTTGAGCACACAGCTGGCTAGTATGGGTAAGACTCATAAACCATCCTCATGGTCCTGTCTCCTAACAGCTGGAATTACAAGGAGACTGCCATATCCACACAACTTTTATAAGGGTTATATGGACAAACCTTTCTCATGTTTGCATGGCAAGTGATTTATCCTTGGGACCACCTCCTCAGCTGTCTTTGTGTTTTTGAGACAGGGTCTTGTTCTGTAGCTCAGGCTGCTTAAGATCAACACAGTAGCTCAGACTGGACTAGACTTCACCATCTTCTTGTGGGTTGGGATTCTAAGTGTACATGGCCAGGCCTGTTCCCTTTAGTTTTTTGTTTGTTTTTTAGTGTGCTGACAACAGGTTGTTAGATTTTGTTTGAAAATATTTTATCCTTCAATTTTTTTCTGTTCATAAACTATTTTATTGAGATGTAGTTTATACCAGAAAACATCCATTAAAGTTTGTTAGTTTTTAGTGTATCCACAGAGTTGTGCAAAACCATTAGCCTTAGAACCTTTTCCTCCACTTTAAAGAATCTTTTTATTAATTACTTGCAGAATTTAGCACTTCCATTGCTTAAGCATTTGAAAGCTGTCTCATATCTGGCTTGCTTGTTCCTGTTGCAAAGTCACTTGTTATGTTTTTCCTTTGATAGCTCTCTTGATTTGTCTGCTTCTTGTTTATTGGTTTATTTTGTTTTGAGATAGGCGCTCACACTGTAGCCCAGGCTGGTTTCAACTTCGTGACAGTCCTTGGCCTCTTGAATGCTGGGATTACAAGCCTGAGCCACTACACCTGGCTCTGCTTTTAAAGTGTTTCTTTGCCTTTGATTATCAGTAATTTCCTTAGATGCTCTGTCTCTCTCGTTCTCTCTGATGGGGTCTAGTTTAGCCCAAACAGGTCTTGAGCTTGAGATATTCCTCCTTCAGCCTCCCAAGAGCTGGGATGACAAGTGTTCAATTTCCATCTCCTGTGTAAAGTTTTTATCTTTAGAGTTGGGTTCTTATGGCTTCTTTCACTTTTAATTAATTAATTATTTTGAGATAGGGTCTCTCTGTAGCCCTGGATGTCCTGGAACTCCCTATGTAGAGCAGGCTGTCCTCAAACTCAGAGATCTTCGTGCTTCGGCCTCCCAAGTGTCTTGGATCTATGGATTTGTGTCTTTCATTAGCTTTGCGTGCATCAGCCATTAGAACTGCTTTTACCCATTTTCTCCTACATTTGCGTTTAGGACTACAGTCATTCATGTGGACCATTTTATGGTTATGCGTTTCTTATTCTTTCTTTATCCTCATTTTGGAGTTCTCATCACTTATCTCTCCTGCTTTGTAGTAGAAGCTGTTATTGAAGCTATCCATTGCATCTTTCAAATCACAATCTGACTTTCTTTTGTAATTTCTGGATATCTGCTTAACTTTTTGATCTTGTCTTTTATCTCTCTGAATACACAATTATCTTCATCTGTGTTTGATATACAGTGTCCATGTTGAGTCACTTTCAGTGTCTTTTTCTGCTGATTTTCATGCATGTTATTTTTGTTCCTTGTTTGCCTAACTTTTTTCTTTTTAAATATGTGCTGGCCACTAGTTTGCCTTCTAATATAGTCCAGGACCACCTGTCCAGAGATGGCACTGGTGGGGTGGGTCCTTTCACATCAATCATTAATCAAGAAAATGCCCCCACAGATTTGCTTACAGGCCAGTCTGATGGGTGCAGTTCCTCTACGGAGGTCTCCTCTTTCCAGGTGACCTTAGTTTGTGTCAAATTGTCAACTGTGTAAGTACCTTCTCAGTCTCTGACAAGTCCTACTGCATTGGCTCTAAGCAAACATTGCTATCTTTTGTCTCTGGTGTTTATAGTTCTGCTTATCTAAGGGATTCTTCTGATTTACTTAGTCTACAGTTATCAGAAACAAAAGTCCTTGTTTTTTTTTTGCATTTTCTGGCAACAGTTTGAGTCAAAATTCAGTTCTGGAGATTGATGCTGCTTGTGTTTTATCCCAATTGTGTTCATCTATCTCTATTTGTTAAATGCTCTTGGAGCTTTTGTTTTTCTTTCCCCAAATGTGGACTCTTTTTAAGATACAATTAGCTTAAAAATGGTATTTCAGCTCAGGAATGTAAGTCAAGGTTTTCAGTGGGGGTGAGTTTTTGCTTCATGCTTGTTTATTTCTCATGTGTGGTTTCTTTAGTTGTTGATGATTTGATAAAAAGTCATCCTATTGTGGGATCTTCTTGAAAGATCTTGTTTGACCAGAGTAGTACAATTCCCAGTCCTGATTATTGGGTCCAGTAAGAAGACAGATTGTAGAAATAAGAGTTTTTAAAATGACTTCCAGGATTAGTTGTTCATTCTTTTATTCTTTTTTTCTCCTTACATTTTATTTTAGCATGGTTTTAAATTAACTTGATTTATTGTTGAGAATAATAGGCATCTATTTGCAAATAGTGAGATCAGGGATCCTTTTGTCTGTAGTTAGCTGTTGATTTGATTTGGCTGTAATTATAGGAAAATGAACTGTCTCTCCTCTGCTTTCAGGTCACAGTGATCAACATAAAGGAGCCAGGTGGCATGCACCTGTGGTCCCTGGGAGGCTTAGAAGGGAGGATCCTTTGAACAGAGGAGTTTGAAGCTAGACTGGACAACATAGTGAGACTCCTATCTCAAAAATAAAACAATTTATAAGAAAAGAAATAGAAGGCTTTTGTGACCTCAAATGTGTGGAGAGTTTCTCCACTCTGCAAGAGTAGATACAAGCTGAGTGTCTGCCAGTTTCATTCAATTCTTTTTCACTTGGTTGGATTTGATTCTCTGAGATAGAGTGCTCCTATGTGACCTAGGTAACCTGGACCTTTGTGTGTCTCAAGCTGTCCTCAAGCTTACAATCCTCTTGCCTCTACCTCCTGGGCATTGCAGTTATAATTCTGTTCTCCCACTGTCTGTGTCAGCTCCCACAGGCCAAGGGCGAAGCCCTCAAGACTGCCAACAAATAGTTACTGTACCTAAAAGATTCACAGGAATTTACAGGGTTCCTTTTGTCCTATTTAAAATTGGCAATTGTTGGCATCGTCATCCAGTCTGGAAAACACTGTTGTTGTGGAGCCATCCTCCCTACTCACACAGTTATTTGTCTGTTGGGAATACTGTCTTCTGTGAACATGTTACAATCTACCTTTTTAAAAAATATGTAATGTGTAGAAATTTACTTTTTATGTCATCAAGTCATTTCCCTTGTTTTCCCATCCTTTTTATACTTAGGATATTCTTGTCTAGAAATTTGCATATTAGATTGGGTGGAGTTTTGTTTTCTTTAGAATTCCTGGTCAGATAGTTGTCTGCATCAGTAATTTATATGGCGGAGATATCAGCAGCAATCACTGCAGTTTACTGGGAAGATGTTAGTAAACATCTGTTTATACCCAACAGGTACCAACGACAGACCAAACAAATGATCCCACCCAAGTCCCACTTGGTGAAGTGACTTTATTAGGGGGTATGAACAGGAGCATGAGTGACTTGGACAACTGAGAAGCCCACCCCAACATAGGTGATTAATCATACAATCTGCCTTTCTGGAGTTTTTGTATAATTTTCAGGTAGCCCTATTCAAGGGCCTTCTTCTCAGCCCCAATCATTGTTTGCTCCTTTTTTAACCTGGGGAAGTACCTTGTTCAGTCTTTCCCAGCCTCCTTAGTAAGATTGCTGAGTGGTAAGAACATCTCTCTGGAAGAAAATGTTTCAATTCAGAGTAAATGCCTACACAGCCATAGTGTTCTCTGCATTGGCTGACAACGCAAACCATTGACAAAAACCAGTGGTAGATGACTGTAGCTGTAGTGTCAGATGAAGTGAGGATCTTGTAATCCCCAGAAAACATACCTGCCTCTCTCTGCCAGGGCCAACTGTGTATGTATTAGGAATGGCTAGTTTAGCACATGAGTGGGTCTGTATGTATTGGGAAAATCTCACGCGAACCAGGGTTTTGTGCCAGTTGTGTGTTGTGTAGAATTCTAATTATAGTAGAACACAGTATAAGATGCACAGACATAGACACCTTGTTCATTCATAATCACTGACCTTCTCTTGATAGCATGGCCAGGTCAAGTACCTTTCTGAACTTACTGCTATAGGTTGAAGGTAGGAAAGAATTTTACACATGTTTTGCCATCATGTTTTAGAAGACATGGGTCAGTCTCAGGGTCAGTCTATCTCTTTCTCTCTCCCTTCCCCTCTCTCTGTGTATGTATATATATATGTATGTATGTATGTGTATTTCTAGGTTTCTAGTTTGGGGCCAATGTTATTTTACCTTGTGGACAGTGACTTTAAGTTGAGCAGTAGCATTCTTTTATTAAACTGCCCCTTCTGGGGGCTGGAGAGATGGCTCAGAGGTTAAGAGCACTGACTGTTCTTCCGGAGGACCTGAGTTCAATTCCCAGCAAAACCACATGGTGGCTCACAACCATCTATATAGTGAGATCTGGTACCCTCTTCTGTAAACTATATGCATAATAAATAATAAATATTAAAAAAAACCTGCCCCTTCTGGGCATGTAGTTCAGTGTTAGAGTGCTTGCCCAGCTTATGAGAAGCCCTGGATTCTACTGTTAGCACTACAAAATCAATCAAAAATCAGATCAATCAGTTAGTAAATCAATCAGAGGCTCACAGAGTATTGTCACTGAATTATGCTGGTTTTGTTTGATTTAATCTACATCTTTATTTTGCTTATCTGCTTTTATAGACATAAGACGTTGAGATTTAGTTTTATAATTACATACAGTCTCATGAAAATAAATTAACCAACATTGTTTCCTTTGGGACTTTCTTTTCTAAGGGGGATCTCTACATGAAAGTTTGAGACACCCTACAGTAGTCCCTACACTTGATGAAGAGACTCGAGTTGTGAACCAGTCCTGAATGCTGCACTAAAATCAATAGTAGCTTAGAACAGAGCACCTCCAGTGACTGACCTTGGACCTCTGGAAACAGTCATAAGTAGAGGTCTCTCCTTCTTTAGCCTAAGTGAAGCACATCCACGGAAGTCGTTTTCTGGTGAAAAATTTTTTCTTACCTTTAAAAAGCTACATTTAAAAAGTCATTAAAAAATGTTGGCAGTGGATCTGTTTTCTACCACATGCCATTTGAATAAGCCTGGTGTTGTGGTATATTGTTTGTCAGGCATCTTACCTCTGACAAATGCATTTCCTTCCCTTCCTTAAATATTCTGTGATACTGTTTGTAGTAGCTGCAGTTCATTACTACAGGTGCCCAGGGTAGAGCTCCTGTCTTTACAGCCTCATCATTGTAAGTAACACTGAGATGAATGAATACCTGTATGCACCTTTGATTATGTCCTCAGGGAGAGTTAGCAAGTGCATTGCTGGGGTCAAGTAGGGTAAACAGTTTAAGGCCTATCTGTGTACTATCAGAATGTTAAATCTAAATGAGGGAAAAAGATAAAGCTAGAGAAAGCAAGTTTAACCCTGGAGGTTTAAGTCAGAAGTTCTCCCTCAAAGCAAAGGGAAAGGCGTTAGTGACATAGAAAGGGAGATTAGAGAAGCATTTGTTTGTAGGTAACAATGGTGGTTAATAGAGTTCACAGATGACCCAAGTCCAAAGCTACTACTGTAGTGCTTGGCCCTTAAGGGAATCAGTCTCAATCTCAATCTCTCTCTCTCTCTCTTTCTCCCCCCTCTCTCTCCCCCCTCCCCCTCCTTCCAAGGCTTAGGGAATGTCACAGAAAGAATGTAAGATCCAGAGAGATTTGTGGAGGTGTGCTTTGAAATCATGTCTTCTGGGCATGGCATGGCTGATGTACTCTTGAACTGAACACCTCTGATGTCCTTCGCAAAACCTATAAAAATCTGGGCCCAGCATTTCATCATGGAATGGGGAAGGGCTTGCTCTAAGACTTCAACCCTCTCTGTGGGACAGCTGTGGTGGCTGTCGGGAGGGCTGTCTTTTTCTTCTTTGGCGTAGCCACAGATACATTACCCATGCTCCTGTATAGGCATCCCTCTTTAAACTCTGGGTTACATACACACAAAACACAAGAAAGTGGGGGAGCTTGCTGTGGAGAATGGTTTTAGAGTTCCAGAGTTTTTGTGGGATAACAAGAGATTGAAACTAGGTAGTAGGGAGTGGAGATGACTAAAATTCATTATGTACATGCATAAATCATACAGAAGCATGAGTGGAGCTTAAGCTTAGAATGGTGGAGCTCCTGTGTACACTGGTTTTTAGTTTTCACTTCTGTTGAAATCTGAATTGCTTTGCTATTTTGCTCCATCCTCACAGAAGCATATAGTCTTTGTATATTCTTAAGACAAATGAACAACAAAGCGAGGACATGTTATCATCTCATTTTGTTTTTTAAATTGTAAACAAAAAAGTCTGAAGGACTACAACTAGAAGACAGACATTTGAATATGTCTAAATATGTTAGTAGGAAATGTTTCTACCTTTTTCTATTTTAGAGACAGTTAGGAGACTGCTCCTTGTGCTGGGAGATACTAGTATATGTTTCTGTTGTTGCCTTGAAGTTATCTTTTTATTTTATAAGGCCTGTAGATACTAGTAGTTTCTTAATTCTTTAAAGTTAGATAGTTTCATGCCATCAGCCTCTGATGCATTATAAATGACAACCCTGTCTACTTATTCTAATGTTGAAATTTTATATTCTTGTCTTTTTTTACTTAACAGATTTATATATATGACAGTCTTGTCTACTTTGTCATAGGCCAGGACAGTTTCTCTTGAAATGTGACACCAATTCAACAGCTTAGGTATAGAGAGACACCAAAAATAGATGCAGACTCATTAGGAGGAGTGTCTTCTCTTACTGGCAACAGTATCCTTTGTGTGGAAGAGAAGTTACTATTCAGAGGAAGGCAATTTAAGGATGCTGTTCTGTGTGATTGATACATTTCCTTATGATACTGAAAATGTCTCTGTTAAATGACCAGTTTGGTTCTGTACTTTTCTGTTTTAGTACTGTTTTCTAAGTAGACTTGTAAAAATCAAACAGTGCTTAGGTTAGATGTGTGTATTTGGGGATCTCAGATGTGTGTGTGTGGGTGTTTCCTTTTTGGTTTTGTTTTCCTCCAGAAGTTTTGAACTTTAATTAATAATTGTGTGTGTATTACTTTTAAGAACTGGCTTTATTTCTTTCCTCTAGTAAAATTGTGTACATTTGCCTTCTGAAGGCAAAGCTACAGTATTGGAGGTTGTATCGTGTGCTTTTGTAATGTGTTTATGGGCACAGTTTTTTCTCTCGTTAATTTTAAAACTTAAAAGGGGACATTTTGATTAGGTTTTATATATTGTACATCAGCCTTTGCATAAATTGCAGCTTGTTTTCTTGAGCCACTATCTGTTTTTCTGTTTTTATTAATTTTTTTATACTGATTAGGTCACAGATGGTCACTTTTATACAAAATGAACAGACGGCACTTTGCCAAAAACACATTTAGCACTGCTCAAACATTTTGAATTAACAACAGTTTTTTGTAATGGGTTCAGTAGTGCATTTTTCACTTCCAGGAGTTACGGTTTTTTAATCTGTCAGTAAATAAAATGTTCTTTAACTTAAAAAAATAAAAATAAATAAAAATGGTGTAGTTCCACCTGTCTGCCAGTGGGGGGAACCCTGTTCCCAGTTCCTCTGTAGGTGTTAGCTATGAAGGTAAAGTGCCCTTGTCTTTAGGGATGTGTAGTGATCACAGCTTTTTATTTATATTCATAAATTTGAGTTTAATTTATCTATGTATAGTTTTAAGAATCCATAGTTTAAGAGTCAGGCAGCCTTGGGTTCTCTTCAGGCTTCTGCCTTTTAGCTAGCTCATATTAAACAAATAATTTAATTTCTATCATCTGTTTGCAAATGAAATATAAATATGATAGTCACACTTTCCAGAGTTTTGTAACATCAAATGAGAACACATTAAAAGTTCTTAGCTATGATATTTACCCTTCAGTGAAGAGGATAGACTCTGGAAAGTATGGAATGATTCTGACTTCAGACATTCTTCCCTTCTGTCAGATCACACTATAGTGTCTTTAATGTATGATAATTTCGGAAAGCAGGTGGGTGGAGGAGGGTTGAAAACAGAAGTTGTTATTAGTTCCTCAATATTTACTAGTCTACTTATTATTTAGTTTCTACGCTGGTGATGAAGCCCAGGTTTTGCACAGGAGAGATGAGCAGTCTGTCACTAAGCTACGTTCCTACATCCTTGTTATTGTTGTTGCGCAGATCCTCCTGCCTCAGCTTCCCAAGTGTGTCACCATGTCATTTCAGTTCTAAAAATGAGTCAGAGTCATGTTCTGTAAAAGTCTCAAAAAGCACCTATAAAAGTACAATAGGAAATCTTGTTTATGGGTAGAGAAGATAATGGTACCAGAAATACATATTAAGAAAATACATACTGCAGCTGAGCACATTTGACTCACTAACTCACAAAAACCATGCCAGACAAGAGTAACTCACAAAAACCTCACCAGACAAGAGAAACTCAGAAGAATCATGCCAGACAAGAGACCTGAGCCTCTTAGTCTGGACTGTGAGACATGCTTTTGTATAGCTCTACATGTCTTCTCATCTTCCAGAGTCTTTAGACCATTGAGCTTATACAAGCTTGATTTAGGCAGCCTCTTCATACCATCTCTGACTTGCCCTATGACAGTTCTGCCCTGGACTTGGCCTTTAAAGGTTCTACCCACAATCCTCTCCTGTAAACATTCTGTGTCTTGCCAACCATACCGCAACTTCTGTGGGGCTGTGGTCATTGCTGTCATCAGCCTCTCTCTCAAAGAATCCTTAAGCGAGAAAAATATCCTGATGAACTAAACCACACAGTTGATCTAAGTCTTACTGTTGTCGCCTTGCTAATTCCCCAGCCTCTCTCTCAAAGAATCCTTAAGCGAGAAAAATATCCTGATGAACTAAACCACACAGTTGATCTAAGTCTTACCGTTGTCGCCTTGCTAATTCCCTAGCCTTCAAATCTGGGCTTGGAGATTTAGCTCAGTAGCATCCCTAGCTTTAGTCCCCAGGACCACTACCACCACCCCAGTTCCCTGAAAAAAAAAATATTCCAAGCTCATATGTCACTTCCTTATGGAAGTAGTTCTTGCCCAGCAGCTGGCATGAAGGGCCTTCCCTGTTAGTTGCCTTTGGATTATCCCATGTTTTCTCTCACACAAATGTTTTTAATACTTAAGTTTGCCCTGCAACACCAAAGGCTTTGCAGAAGGAGAAATTGCACCTCTTTTGATATCTATTAGATCTCTAGAGCCTACCACTGTGTCTGGTACTTGGTAGATCTTTGTAAGCATTGGCACTGACACATACAACTAAAGTGGATGGTTTACTATGGCATCATTTCAGCTTGGCTTAGATTCTCTTAATAATGATATTGCAGACAGCCACATCAATTGGTAGACATTGGCATAGAGACAAAAGCTGTTTTCATTATGCTTAGAGAATTAACACATTTCTGGGTGTCAGTGCTTTGTCTGTTGTCATATTGCTGCCATGAAGTATTTGTTTGATGACATGATGGATTTTCCTCCTTATTTCCTTTGTAAGAACTGTAACACTCACTGTCCAAGCTGTTCCTCAAACTTTATTGTGTGTGGAAATCATTAGAAATAAAGAGGTGTGTGTGTTTCCAGATGGAGATCCTAGACCCCTCTCTATGGAGAGGGAGAAAGAGAAGGGGGAAGAGAGATCCTCATATCTTAGGATTTCAGTTTTATAGGAAGACAGAACAGCCCAGTTCCCATAAACTCTCCCCTTCTCAGTCCCTTCTCTTGCCATCACCATCTACTATATTAGTGCCAGGTTGCTATTGAAACATTAGCTGAAGTCTGTGTTTATTCAGTTGCTTTGCTTTTTACTTTGTGTGCGTTTTCTGTTCCTTAGGCTCTTCTTTTTTTTTTTTCAAAAAAAACTTTATTTTATTTATTTGCCTTGGTGTTTGCCTGGAACTGGAACTACAGACAGTTGTTAGCTGCCATGTGGGTGCTGGGAATCGAACCCGGGTCCTCTGGAAGAGCAGAGGGTGCTCTTAACCGCTGAGCCATCTCTCCAGCCCCCCTTAGGCTCTTCTTGATGGTGGAAGTTTCTCTGACTTTCCTTTTCCTTTCTTTTTTGTTTGAAGATTTATTTAAATTTTTTTATTTACATACATATGTATGTCCGTGTTTGTGCATTAGTGTGTGGGTGCCTGTGGAGGCAGAGACATTGGATTACCTGGAGTCACAGGAGATTGTGAGCCATGTGACATGGATGCTCAAACCTTCTGGAAGAGCACACTACACTCTTAGCTGCTGAGCCATCCCTTCAGCCCCAGACCTGTCTTTTCTCTCACCTTGACTGCTTTGGAGGACTACCGGTGGGCTATAGTGAACGAGTTTTGTCTGATGTTTTCTCAGGTGATTAGCCTGGGGTTTTCAGTTTGGGGGAGGGGGAGCTGCAGACAGAGGTCAAGTGCTAATACTAGACTGACTGTGGTGTTGACCTTGGCCACCTGCTGATGTCATCATATTCTTTTCTTCTTCTCTGATAGCTTCCTCTTTTCCCTGTGTTGGTTTCTCACAGGGACCAAACACCTTACAAAAACAATGCAGGAAAAGGAAACTTTGTTCAGAGCAGGAACCTCCCACCCCCCAAGATTATCAAGTGTACTGCAAGGTAGTGGCCAGCAGGGGAGCCTGCCAGGGACAAGAAGGTCCTTCACTTTCAAAGGGTTGTTCACCTCATTAACATGTGCAGAAGTTCATGTGGATGGGACCATGTGGAGAGGAGCTTCTTCTCCCTAACTCAGAAGGAAGCAAACAGAGAGGATGAGGGTTTTGGGGACAAGACCTTACCCCCAAGGGCATACCTTCAGTGACCTACTTCCAGCTTGGCCCTACCTCCTTAGTTTTCAGGACTCAATATAGCAGCAGCAGCTCAGGCCCAACTCTTCAGTACATAAGCCTGTGTGGAACATTTCATAGTCAGATTGTAACACCCTTTATATGTACTCTTTCCATGGAAGCCATTGTGCATAGCCCACATGTAAGTGGTTAAGGGTATATTACACCGGTCAGTTTTTGAAATGTTAATAGTATAAATTTATGTTAGTGTATATTGGACAAAAACCAGTTTATCTTGTCTGTAGTGTTTTGGGTGTGTTTCCCAAGAGACTGAACTGGAGATCAAGGCTTAAGTGAGAGGGATGTGGGGGAAGATACTACTATAGTTACCCACCCAGTCTTATAGGCCCTGATATTTGAGAAGAAAGGGAAAAGCAAGTATGTATTAGCTCCTAGCCTACTTATCAAAAATAGCCCCCAGGACACTACCACTTGATCTGGTGATAGTCATTGGTAGATGCCAAGAGGGGCTGACGTGGCATCTTACTATAGTCACAGCAAAGAACCCAGAAGTTGGCTGTTGTAAGCACTTGTTTATTATTGTTACTAAATAAAAGGTTAATACATTTTGTTTTTTAGGTCTCTCAATCATTGCTTCTCATTTTTTAAATTTAGTCCATAAGTTCTTTACACTCCTGGATTGAAGTAAACCGTTTTGTTTGATTTTTAATGTATGTGCTTGTGTGTGTGGTTTTATTCAGACATTCAAATCTGTGATTCATTTGGAATTTGGCAACTTGCTTGAGAGATATATTCAACTTTATCCTTTCCACCATAGTCTTTCCTCAGGGGAACTTGGCTGCCTCTTCATTCAAGGAGTTCTGGGTCTACAAACTGACTCAAGTCTGGAAATCAATTCAAGAGTTGAGGTTACCTTTTACTATGATCCAATGGAGCCTTTCTTTTATTTGTTTTAGAGTTTTTCTACTTAAAAAGATCAAATAAAAAATAAAAAATATGGTAGGATTCTTATTCTTAATTCTTTTTTTTTTTTTTTTTTCTGGTGTCTGGCTTTAAAAAGACAGTGCTTCTCTGTGTAACCCAGCTAATGTGGAACTTACTTTGTAGAACAGGCTGGCCTCTGACTCAAAGGTCTACCTATCTACTACTCCATGCTGTAGCATTCTCAGTGCTTTCACGCCTAGAAGCACCATGATTGATTAGCCAGTACCAAAAGGCCATATGAATCACATCACCATAAATCACTTTGCCTGTGCTGCCCATTATGGGTTAAGATATGGACATTGCTTTGTATATACTACTCATTGCAATAACCACAATCACCTTGCCTGTAGTGATTTAGTGCTGCCATCTGGCCTCTGCTACTCCAAGACCCAGTTAAACCCATTGCGTTTAATTCATCTAACGAAAGCAATGTCTCCAATACTGTCTGTCCCAAGGAAAAGGGTGACAACAAAGCTCTTCAGCTTGCTACTGCCCCTCTCACCATTTTGTGTCTATTAGGATTAGAGAAGGGCATGTTTTCTAGGCCTTCCCATTGTGGAGGATTAGCTTTTACACAGCGTACCTACTCTAGCATTTCGTTTTCCCCAAGCCTTAAAATCCTTTCACTAACACTAAACCAAGGGATATCAGGCATTTCCAACTCCTTTCCAGTAGGCCGTCTTTTGACAAATGCTTCAGCCAGCCATTCAAACAAACTTTTGATACTTTTGTTTTGTAATTGTAAGAGCTTCCATATTAAACCTAGAATCTCTATTCAGTGGGCCCACATAAATAAACTGAGCCTGATCTAGTTTTATGTTTCTTTCACCATTATCCTACATTCTTAAAATCCATTCCCTCACACATTCCTCAGACTTTTTAAAATGAATTAGCAAACTCATTAAGCTCTTTAGTAGAGTAGTGTACCTACTCATGGACTGTACTTCCTTCCTCCTCCCTAGGAGGCTGTATAATCTTCAGACTAACTATAGGTCTAGAGGCAACAAGTTTTGGACCCTGAAGAACATCAGTGTTGTCTTGTCTGCTATCTCCTTCAGAGAACGTCACTGCTGGTTTAGCAGAGCATACAGGAATTAATTCCTCAAAGGTGAAGGAGGCAATGTTTCAGGATGTTGGAATGTGAGGACATCTGCTGAGGGTGGAGAGACTATTTCCTCTAATGAGATTAACCCTAAGAATCAGGGTTTAAAGTTCTCAGCCTCAATAGGGTCTATACCCACTGAGGTTGGGCCTTGAATTTTCACTGTAGTTCAGGCAAGCTTGTAATGAGGGCTTTGGTTTGATTTTTCACATCTTGAGCTCTGTGTCTGCTGAAGAGAAGATTCTCTTCCAGGGCACACTTACAAAACTATAGACTGTTGATCCAAGTTCATTATTGGCCTTCACCATATTTGGAGATGCTAGAAGTTGGTTAATTTTACCACAGAACTCATTATTTTCCTTTGTCAGTTTATTCAGAGATGATAGGAGCAACTAGCCAGCATCATTATTTTTCTTATTTTTCACAAATAGTCAAAAATTTTATATATAGATTCACTAAATTTATTGCCTCTTTCAGTTGGTAAATCACGATAATCAAAACATTTGTCTCCTTAACTCTGTAAGAAATTATATATGTGTATATATATGTATATATAATTTATTAATTAGAATGGCTTACAGGATGTAGTCTAGTTAGCCCAACAATGGCTGTCTACCAACAGAAGGTTCAAGAATGCAGTAGTTATTTAGTTCATGGGGCTGGATACTTCAGCTGGTCTTCAGTATATGCCAGAATCCTAGAGAAATATGCTCCAATGCTAGTGTAGGAATGGACTTGCTAAGCAGATTGAGGGCAAGTAGGCAAAGAGAGCAAACTTCCTTCTTCCATATCTTTTATGTAGCCTGCCCATAGATTAAAGGTGGGTGTTCATACCTCAAAAGATCTGGATTAAAAGTAGGTCTTCCCACTTTTTAATTAAGAAAAAAAATCCTTCACATGTGTCCCCAGCCACTTGGATTGACAACCTAGAATAGTCATTACAAAAACCAAACAAGCAAGGAAGCATGCTTACCAAACCATACAAGGGTGGCTGGAGAGATGGCGGTGGTTAAGAACACTACCTCTCTTGCAGAGGACCTGGGTTTGGTTCCCAGAGCCCACATCGAGGCTCACAATCATTTGTAATTTTATTTGCAGGGGATCCAAAGCCCTCTGCTGACTGGTCCTGGGCACCAAGCACTTGTGTGGCATACATACATACATATGGGAAAAACATTCAAAATAAAATAAGTTTTATTTTAAAAGTAGCTTTAAAAAGGTAAATTTGACAAAGGTAGATTCATAAACTCAAGAGTTCAGCGGCTTTCTCTTCATACTACAGCATAGATACTTGAAAAGGCCCTACCTACTCTCAACCCCTCAGAGGTCCTTACCTTAGGGATTTAATTATTCTGGGGTCATGCATTCATTTGTTTGAAGTCTCCAGATACTTACATGTGCAACCAGAATTGAGGATTACTGAGAACTAGTCCTCTGGCACTGCAGTCTTAGCACTTACCATCAGAGTAGCTCAAAAGTGGTAAGTGCTCAATAAATATGTGCTGAATGTTTCATTGGTCCCTTATTTTTCAGATATACAAGACTTGAGAGGTCATTTGTCTAGAGCTTTTGGGTTAACTGGCAAGTAGAGCAGTGAGACCCAGATTTCTTGTCTTTCAGCTCTATGTTTTGGCCACTTTCCTTTGTATATATTTGCCTTTGTTATGCTCAAAGCTTGACCCCCAGAGACAGGGCTGTCCAGAATGCAACAGCAAGGTTTATTGGCAGTACAATACAAGCCAGGCAGGGAGCATACTTCAAGCTTCTGTGATAACAGAACAAGAAGTAGCTGGTGCCCTTGGTTACAAGGGATCTTTTATGGGCAAAGTTACAGCAAAGTTGGTTGCTTGGAGACAGGGTGCTGATGTGCTACTGATTGGTGACTCGTGCTTAGGGCTTTTCTGCTCCAGAGAATCTTTGAATCCCACCTGGATGGACCCCACCTGGACCCTACCTGGAGTGTCTGGTTTTTCCCATAATTGGGTAAGCAAGAATCTATTCCTCTGCCAGAACTGGGCAGATGCCTTGGCCAGTCTCCCAGAGCAGGTAGGAACCTATTCTTCTCCCAGAACTGGGCAGTGCCCCCACCACCCCAAACTGCAAAACTAAACTTTATTTTACCTTTTTATAAAATAGCTACTAGAATGTAAAATGGAGTTTCTTGAGCTAAGTTTTCTCTCTTCACCTTCTCAGTACTTATGTTGTTCAATGTTATGACTTCTGCCCCAGTTCCTACTCCACAGTGAAGAGGGAGCAATGAGCCTTAGATGCTTAGAAAGCTAACTGGTTGGGCTGTGTTGTAGTATCAGTGTTCCTTGCCAACACACTTCTGAAGTCAAGTGGGAGTGGAACAGAGGAGAAGGAGGCGAAGAAACATGGGACTAAAACTCACTGTGTTCTCTGCTGGGTATCAGGCCTTGAGCCTTTGTTTTAAGTTACTCATTCTCATTCTTTCTTTAAAAGATTTGTTTTTACTTTTAATTATGTATATACATGTGTAGTGAGACATTTCTCTCCTACCTTGCAGTTCCTGAATACCCAGCAGCCGCTTCCCAAATAATTGATGTGGAGGCTTAATATTATTTATAAATGGTTGGCTGGTAGTTTGGGTTTATTATTAACTAACTCTTACACTTTAAGTTAACCCATATTTCTATTTATGTATAACCACACGGCTTGGTACTTTTTCTCAGACCAGCATTCTTTTTTTTTTTTTAAAAAACTTTATTTATTTATTTGCCTTGGTGTTTGCCTGGAACTGGAACTACAGACAGTGGTCAGCTGCCATGTGGGTGCTGGGAATCGAACCCGGGTCCTCTGGAAGAGCAGAGGGTGCTCTTAAACGCTGAGCCATCTCTCCAGCCCCTCAGACCAGCATTCTTATCTTGCTTCCTCTGTGTCTGGCTGACATCTACATCTGTGCCTTTCCTTTTCCCAGAGTTCTCCTAGTCTAGTTGCCCCACCTATACTTCCTGCCTAGCTACTGGCCAGTCATCATTTTATTAAACCATTTTGAGTGACAAATCTTTACAGCATTCAAGAACATTATCCCACAGCATTCATGTGTGTGCTAGTGCCTGTGGAGGCCACAGGCATCAGATCCTTCTGGAGCTGGAGTTATAGGTGGTTGTGAATCATCCAGGGTGGGTACTGGAAACTGAACTTCATCTGCAAGAACAATAAACACTTTTAACTACTCAGTCATCTCTCTAGGCCTCCTTACCCCTATTCTCTCTCCTTTTCCCTTCTTCCCTCATCTTTAATGGAGCTCCTTACCCCATTTTTTATTATGTATACAATATACAGAAGAGGGTACCAGATGTCACATAGATGGTTGTGAGCCACAATGTGGTTGCTGGGAATTGAACTCAGGACCTCTGGAAAACAGTCAATGCTCTTAACCTCTGAGTCATCTCTCCAGCCCTGCTCTTTACCTCATTGTAGCAGTAATGCAATCAGATTTTTAGAATACTTGACATTTGGACTGGTTTTTTTTTTTTTAATTTTTATTTATTTTTGGTTTGTTGAGACAGGGTTTTCTGTTTAACAGTCCTGGCTGTCCTGGAACTTGCTTTGTAGATTAGGCTGGCCTTGAACTCACAGAGATCCACCTGTCTCTGCCTCCTAAGTGCTGGGACTAAAGGTGTGGATTGTTTAGGATTTTCATGACTTTCTGTTAATGTGATTTTAGGTCTGTCTTCCCATATTCCAGTTGCTTTATCCAGTCTTTACTTGTCTACGCTTCCTCAGAAAAATGCTAAAAATGGTGGGGATCAAATAGGAAAAGCTATAATGAATTATAAAGAATTATGTAAGGAAATTGCATTCAATTTGTGTCTGTGTGTGTTTGTGTCTGTGTGTC
This sequence comes from Sigmodon hispidus, assembly GCA_004025045.1. Lineage (NCBI taxonomy): Eukaryota > Metazoa > Chordata > Mammalia > Rodentia > Cricetidae > Sigmodon > Sigmodon hispidus. The sequence goes on from PVIH01004308.1 coordinate 64,761, forward strand.
TGTCTATGTGTCTGTCTGTCTGTCTGTCTGTCTGTCTGTCTGTCTGTGTTTTCTGACTCACTTTTAAAGGATTGGATTCAAGGCCTGAGGACACAGCTCAGGGGTGGAGGGCTAGCCTCCCATACCTGAGGTTGTGGGCTCAATCCCCACTGTGGGATAAGATGGAAAAGGATATGTGAAAAATCAGTGAATAAATAAATAAGTAAATGAGTAACAGATTGGATTCTAGCAGTGATATATTCTTTTAAGGACCAGTCTAATAACAAGAAAAGATTTAAGAAAGTAGAATTGGAGGCATAAGAGGCAGAAAAGATTACAGGACCAAGATTTAGAGAGATGGAAACCCTGGAAGGTAAGGGAGACGTCTGGCACCATTTCTCCCTTTGAAGCAGTTGCTGTTGGTGAACTTGTTACCTGAGATCAGAGCTCCAGTCAGATCTTTGGGACTGGGAAGATAAAAACTGGCATTCTTGTGTACCAAGAGGAAGAATGATAATAAGTGCCCCCATTTCCCCCAAGGACTCTACTAGATGTAAAGTAAACCAGAAATAGATTGTCCCCAAAGCCAAGAGAAGACACCAGGAACAGATGTCAAATCACTGGGTTATTCCTGCATTCTAGACAGTAAATATGCTACACTGTGGCACTCTCAGCACAGAGGTAAGAGCATGAGTTGTTTGTCCCTGATGGACACCTGTGAACAAGTGAGTTTGCCATTTTCCCTCAGTGTGTGTTTATGAGTAGGAATGTTTTTACTTAATCCATGTACTTTTCAGGATAGGATGAGAAATGAGACTGAGAGTCACAGGCATTTAGAGCTTAGAGCCAGAAAAGCCCCCGGAGTTCAGTACTGTGACCTTGTCTGTCTGTCTGTTTTTTATTTATTTAATTTATTTATTCTTCATCTATCTTCTATCAATCTATCATCTATCTATCTATTTGGGGATGTGTGTGCAGCTCTGCACTTTCCATGGCATGCATGTGGATGTCAGAAGACAACTTTCAGGAGTCAGTCACTACCTTCTACCTTGTTGAAACAGTGTCTCATTGTTTTGGATGCCCTGCATATTCCAGACTAGCTTTTAATGTGGGTTCCGAGGATCAAACTGAGGTAATCAGCCTTGTAGCTAGTAATTTCGCCTACTGAGCCATCTTCCTGGACCTGACCTTGTAATTTTTTTTTTTATGTATGTGTGTGCACTGTCAAGGTGTGGATGTGGTAATCAGAGGGCAGTTTTATGGAGTTAGTTCTTAGCTTCCACCTTTACATGGTTCCAGTAGTCAAAATCAGATTATTAGACTTGCATGGCAACCACTTTTACTCAGCTGAGCCACCTCACTAGCCTGCCTTGCACATTTTATGTTTGAGACAGTGGATCTAGTAATTATTTCCCAATAAATAAACACATGCACATCTTACTGTACACAGTAAAAGTGGTGTTAAGTATTTTATGTAAAACTTTAGGAATGTTGACTACATTAAGTTTCTGTAGCTAGGCCCTTGTCAATTTTAAACATGTGTAGACTTATGTTTTTAAATAGTATAGCATAACAGCTGGTTACCCAGTATTTATATGACATAAGATATCCAAGCAACCTAGAGGTGATTTTAAACAAGTAGGAGGATTTGTAAATGCAGGACTATTTTATTTTGTTGTTACTATTATTTTAATGTTATTTATTTTCAAATTTTTATTTTATTTGTGTGTGTGTGTGTGGGGGGGGTATTTGCAGTGGCCAGAAGAGAGCATTGGATTTCCTGAAGCTGGAGTTAAAGGCAATTGTGAACTGCCTTACATGTATGCTGGGATTTGAATTAGCATCTCCTGGAAGAGCAATTGCTCTTAACCACGGAACCATCTTTCCAGCCCCTATAGTGCTATTTTATAAAGGATTTGAGGAGGATATCCTCTGTTCTGATTCTTCCCATTATAGTTTTTTTATTGGCCTATTTTCTCTCTCAGTTGTCTTTTCAATACACTTGGACAAATTTCACTAGGTCTAGCTACTCAAAGATTTACCTCAAGTTCGGTTTTTCTGAAGGTCTGTCTTTCACTGAGTTCAGAATTGTTCAAGTCTTATCAGTTTAGATTCTCACCAAACAGGGTGATATACACCTCTGTAATCCCTAAGGCAGAGAGGTAGTGAATTTAAGGCTGTCTCGGGTTATATACAGCTCAAGGCTAGCTTGGGCTACAAGAGACCAATCTCAAAGAAATTAAATCAGACAAAAGACAAGCAATTTAGATTCTTTAACTTTGTGTTGAACATGGAAGAATTGGGCCTGCCACATAAAAAACCCTGTGTACAAAATAGAAACTCATTCAATGCTAGTCTACCCATAGATAAAAATCAAATGTGTCCATTGGCACCACTTCCTCCTGGCAGCTGAGATTACCAACTGAGCAGCTCAAGGCTCTGTTGATAAACATTTCCTTCCTGGGCAGAAGGGAATTGCTGTTCTTGATTTGTGTCACTAAGTGAAACAGTATTGTAAGTAACAGACTGATAGAGTCTCAAACAGCAGCACTACAAAGGACCAGTTGGTCCCTTTGCAAAAGCAGGCAGTGATGTGTCTCTGTGTCATCTGTGGCTCATGAAGAAGTGTGACTGTCAAATTCACAGATGGGTCATGACTCATCAGACGTGTATTTTCACTAGGCTTCTTCCTGGGCCATTGGAATAGAAGACCTGGTGGTCATCTACACATGCAGCTCAGACCAAAGAGCACACATGCCTCAAGCCTGTCTCAAACTATACCTCACTATCCCTACATTAATGGACAATTGTGAACAAGGGTACCAGAAAACCATCAACATACCAACATTAACAAAGTCAGGCCGGCAGAATATTCATGTAACCTTGGACTCTTTTCCCTAAACCATACACAAAATGAATTGAAAACTAAATACAGCATCTAAACATTTAAACCTCTAAAGAGCTGGCAGCATACCAAGACTCTAGATTTAATTGCTGGCTCCACAGTGCTAGTGAGAGCTCTGTCACTCTGGGTACAAAGCCCTTAGCACATGATTCACACATTTCTTTCCCCTTTCAGGGATTTTTTCCTAATTATTTGGATAATGCCCTTTGAAACACTAACTTTTCAGGTTATGTTGTGTTTGTTTGTTGTGCAGTATTAGGATCACACCCAAGGCCTTGTATACACCGAGCAAGTGTCTATCATTTTATTTTCTTTTTACTGTCTGATATCAACAGTTAAACTTAAGAGTATTCTTCTACTATTCAAAGTGTGTGATGGGTTTCACTATATGCAGTTGCACAAATATGACTCATTTGAATCCTGGAGTGCTGTCATCATGCCAAGAGAACCTGTGCTTACTAACTCCCACCCCGAAACTTCTCATCTCCTTTCTGTCTATGAAATCATCTCTCTGCAAATAGAATTATACAACATATGAGGTTTTCTGACTAGCACCTTACTTTTGGCACAACATTTCTAAGGTTCATTCATGAAGTTTCAGTACTTTATTCCTTTTTATCCCACCCATGACCATACACACTTTGTTGATTCAAGTTTGGATTTTGTAATAAAATAGCTCTTGGTAAAGCACTGGCTGCTTTTACAGAGGACCTGGGTTTGATTCTCAGTACTTATCACATGGTATCTCAGCAACCATCTGTAACTGTAGTTTCCAGAGATCCAACACCTTCTTTTGGGCTCCATGGACACTGCACACATGTGGAACACATACATGTGGCAAAACCACCTATACACATAAACACATAAAATTTTTAAAAACAAAAACCACTGAATTTACTACCATCCTTTTAGAATCTGAATGCATGGAGAGGCGTACTTTGTAAGCAAAAAAGGAAACAGCCTTGATAAACGACGTAGTTTCCTCTCTCCACATCTATCATTCTGATTTCTTTCTGTCCTTGTCTTTCTTCTACCACAGCACTAATTTAAGTCTGGTCTATATTATTCCAATGCTGCCCTGCATGTTGTTAAATCATTAATACTCAAGTCCAAGATAACGTTTTCTTTTCTTTCCTTCTTTTTTTTTTCTGCTTGAATCAACAACAGTGTTTATATTAAGTGGAATTACTTCACATATGTTTTCTTTTGAATGTTTTTAGGACATTTTTGTATCTCTCTGGATAGCTGTGACCCTTTAGCATTGCTTGTAGCCTCTCACATGAGCTGTCTCTCTCAGACCTTTCAGATTAATTTACTCATTATTATAAAGCCACTTTCTCACACTGTAATCATCTTGCTCATGTATGATAGTCTGGATTTGAGTGCCAGTTCTAAGTGATCAATAGTCACATGTGGTAGATGCCTGTCATCCATCCTCGTAGAAAGCTGGTTTGCCTAGATACTTGGTATAGTAAGCACTCAGCAGATATTTATTGAATGATTGAATATAATCATGGCTGTTATCTGTGACAGGAATTCACCTGACCTCTGCCTTTGTACGTTAGCATGTCCACCTTGCCTGGATTATCAGGCAGATTATTGAATTAGTAAGCCAGACCTAGGTATCTCTACCTTCTTCATGTACTTGACTATTAATGTTTTAAAATTATTTTACAAATTAATTTATTTTACTTAATTCAAAAATAGTGCCTAAGAATTAGAAGATGACAGTCATTTCCCAAATTGACTTTGCCCTAAGTTAAGCACTGCACACATGGGCCTTATTCAATTTGGTCAATGGACTCTAGCATATCAATGATTCTTACAAATAGTTGAATAGATACAATGTATTACAAATAGATACAGTGTGACCAGGACAGAATCAGACCTGTTGTCAACTCTTTCTGATACCTATGCCTGCCCAACTGTAAAGTTCATATCCAGTCCAAAGTCTAGCAGTTAGCACACTAGATGACCAAAAAGTTACTACTGAATGGATGCTGACAGGTTTAACATTTACTATTTTAATTATAAATTATTTATTTTATTTTTTTAAAGGCTCAACAGTTTCTAGGCTTTCTTGGAGGGATATACTTTCTGTTGTTAAGTATGTGGGCAAGTCAATTCTGCTCATTTTTGCCAAAGATTACCTCCTGTCTCTCTACTGTTACACTGCCTCTTTTCTCTCCTTGAATAAAAACATTTGACCGTTTTAGAAAATGTAAAGAACATGGATAAGGAAGAATAGAAGGAAAAGTGATCAGCCTCCTGTTCAGAGGTTGTTGCTGCTGACTTACTGCTCTGTACTCTTATTTCCTCTGAAAACGTGTTAAAAATGTTATGGACTTTTTCCCCCCCAGCAATACATCATGTTTAATTGTATGCTTTTATCACTTAAATGAAATTTAGTTGCATCCAGATAACATCTACTTTGAATTTAGCTCTGCTGATTTCTGTTCATGTTATCTATCATTGTTTCTATCAATTAACCAGACTTCTAACATTTAATAAAAAAAATAACATTTATTATTGTGTGTGTACATGCATACATGCACATGTGCCATACTGTGCATATGGAGGCCAGAAGACAACTTGTGGGAGTCTGTTTTCTCCTTCTACCATGTGAAACCCAGGGATTGAACTCAGGTTGCCAGGCTTGGTGGCAAGTATCTTTATCCACTGAGCCATCTAATCAGCCCATTTTTCTCCTTTTACTAAAAATAGATACTTGTCTCATATAATATATCCTAATTATAGTTTCCCCTCCCTCTATTCTTCTGAGTTCCTCCCTACCTCCCCTTCTATTCAAATCCACTCCCTTTCTATCTATTAGAAAAGAACAGGCTTCTAAGAGTTAGTAACAAAATAAAATATAATAAGACAAAAGAAAAAACACATTGAAGTTGGACAGGGTAAACCAACAGAAAAAAAAGAGCCCCAGTAGAAGATACAAGAAGACCCACTTGTTCACACACTCAGGAGTCCCATAAAAGTACTAAACTGAAAGCTGTAATATACATGCAGAGGACCTGGTACAGACCTGTGTAGGCCTTGCACTTACTGTTCCAGTCTCTGAGTTCTTGTGAACCTTGCTCAGTTAATCTAGAGGACCTTGTTCTGGTGTCCTGCAGCCCTTTGGCTTTAACAAACTTTCCACCTCCTCTTCTGCAGGGTTCCCTGAGCTCTGAGGGGAGGAAATTGATGAAGACATCCCATTTAGAGCTTTATGTTTTAGGGTCTCTCACTCTCTGCATAATGTCTGGCATGGGTCTCTGTATCTGTTTCCCATTTGCTGCAGGAGGAAGCTTCTCTGATGATACCTGAACAAGGCACAGATCTATGAGTATAGTAGAATATCATTAGGAGTCACTTTATCAGTGTTTTTTTCTTTTTTTAATAGACTTGTAGTATTTGGCTTTACTTTGGGTCTCTGTGCTGTCTAGTCTCTGGTTTGTGGTGACCCAAGCAGTGTCAGGTATGGATTCCATCTTGTGGAGTGCAGCAGACATTGGTTGCTTACTCCCACAAGCTTTGTGCCACAATTTTCCAAGCAGGACAGCATTATGGATCAAAGGTTTTGTGGCTAGATTGGTGTTTACATTTCTGTTTTGATAGCCTGAAGAGTACCCATACCAAAGACACTAGAATGTAAGAGTGAGGAGGGTTCTATATAGGCACCAATATAGGTTCTATATTGATTTATCTGTGTTTAGTGAATTCTGTAGGTGTTGCCTTTAGCAATTGGGCCCTGCTGTCAATTTGTAGAGAGCAACCTGTTGTCCTGGCAACAGCCTCAGTTGTTTCAAGATTTCCATGGGACCTCTTTAGCCAGCAACTTAATTGGACCCAGTCCTGGTACTGGGAGCTTAGTTTGGTGATAAGAGACAGCCAGTTGGGACTCTATCTCCTTCATTATTCGGAGACTTCATAGGATTGCTCTCATATGTTTTAGAAAGTTTTCCACTGTACTAGGTTTCTATACTACCCCTCAAATGCCTCTAGCTGTCTCTCACCACATTCACTCCACCAAACCCATCCCCCTTTTCTCCCCTCCCACCCTGACCTGTCCATTCCTGTACCCCCTGTCATTAATTTAGGGACTAGTATCCACATATAAGTGAATACATACCATATTTATCTTTCTGGGTCTTGGTTACTTCACTAAAGATGATTTTTCTTCATTCATTTTCCTGCAAATTTCATGCTGTAACTTTTTTAAAATACAGCTGAGTAATATTTCATTGTATAAATGTACCACAATTTCTTTATCCATTCTTTTTTTTTTTTTAAAGTTTTGGGTTTTTTTTTTTTAAAGATTTTATTTATTATGCATACTGTATACTGAAGAGGGTACCAGATCTCATTATAGATGGTTGTGAGCCACCATGTGGATGCTTGGGAATTGAACTCAGGACTCCTGGAAGAGCAGCCAGTGCTCTTAACCTCTGAGCCATCTCTCCAGCCCCTTCCTTATCCATTCTTAAGTTAAGGTACATTTAGGTTGTTTCTAGGTTCTGGCTATTGTGAACAGAGAAGCAATGAGCATAGTTGAACAACCGTCCTTGTGATAGGATGAAGTGACCTTTGGGTATATGCCCAAGAGTGGTGTAGCTGGATGTTGTCATAGATTGTTTCCGATCCTTCTGAGGAACTTCCACACTGATTTCCATAGTGATTGTACAAGTTTGCACTCTCTTACAGCAGTGAATGAGTGCTCTCCTTATTCCACATTTTCGAGTTGTCACTTGTATTACTGATTTCAGACATTCTGACAGGTGTAAAATAGAATCTCAGTAGTTTTGATTTTCATTTCCCGGATGACTTGAACATTTTGAAGTTTTTCTTAGGCATGTAGGTTTTCTGTTTTGAGAATTCTGTTTATATCTGTATTCCATTTTTTTTAAACTTTATTTATTTACTTATTTATTTGCCTTGGTGTTTGCCTGGAACTGGAACTACAGACAGTTGTTAGCTGCCATGTGGGTGCTGGGAATCGAACCCGGGTCCTCTGGAAGAGCAGATGGTGCTCTTAACCGCTGAGCCATCTCTCCAGCCCCATGTACTCCATTTTTAATTGGATTATTTTGTTTTCTGATATCTGGTTTCTTGAGTTCTTCAGAAGTTTTATATATTAGTCCTCTATCCAGTGGGGATTTGGTAAAAATCATTTCCCATTTTGTAGGGTTTATTTGCATTGTATACAGAAGTATTATTTGTTCATTTTTATTTGTGTGGGTGGGTACAATATGTAATTACAAAGGCCACAGGTTGACACCACATGACTTCTTCATCACTCTCCATCTTACTTTTTGAGATGTGTTCTCTCCCTGAACCCGGAGCTCACCAATTAACCTAGACTAGCTGGCCAGTAAACTTCAGAGAGCCTTCTGTTTCTCCTGATTTTGTATACAGTGCTGGGATTACAGGAACCTGGCTACTATACTTAGCTTTTTATGTAGTTGCTAGGCATCTGAACTCAACCTCATAGTTGCACAACATACACACTTTACCCACAGCTTGCCAGGTCCTGTGTGCAGAAGTTTTAGTTTCGCATATTCTCCTTTGTCTGTTTTTACATTTGATTTTGTAGCTGAGAAATTATAAAATGCAATATCCTGAAACTTTATGCTCTTTTGGGTGTTTTATAGTTTTAAGACTTGATTTGATTTATTCTGAGTTTACCCTTGTGTATGGTTTGAGGCTCAACTTTTACTTTTTGTAGTGTGGCAATCCAGTTTTCTAAGCACTATATGGTGAAGACTGACTTTCTCTGTGTATTCTTAGAGCCTTGATGAAGACCATTTGACTGTATATACAAGGGTTTCCCCCAGAATTTTTTATACTGCATTACTGTCTTATATGTATCTTTATGCTAGTGTCATACCATCTTGGTGATTTGATTGTGTGTTTTAAATAAGAAGTGTGAGACTTCCAACTTTATTCTTTTTCCTTTTCTTCTTTATTCTTTTGGATTTAAACTTTTAGTGAGAAAAAATATGCTATGGAGGTCAAGTCCATGGTGGTTGGTGAGTCACTGGGGGTAGATTGGGGTCACACATGACATATCTAGTTAACAGACTATGCAACTGATACCCATGTCACAAAATGCCTAAGTGGTGGCTAACAAGTCGACATCTCAGTCATTCAGCAGCAGATTGGGGATCTTATAGCTGATGGGGAAAAGATGGCCAGATTCTGGGCATTGCAAGGTGCCTTTCAGTACATCAACCTCAAGCATCATCTTCCTCAAAAAAATCTCTTCATGCTCATAGTTTTCAGTCACCTCAGCCAGATTTAAGGTGTCTGTCACCTGTGCAAGTGCCACTCACTTCACTTTAGGGTTAGGGTTAGGGACACATTTGTGACACAAAGTTGGAGTTGAACTCCATGGGTTTGATGGGGATCTTGGTGGTCTGCAGCCGCAGTGGGAAGTCACGTGTGCCCATGCCCCACACATGTGAGCTCAGGAAATTGTGGGTTATCAGTTTCATATTGCCATACTGGATCTTGTTAGGCTGTCAACTTCATTCTTTGTCAAGGCTTTTTAGATGTTCAGAGTCTCCGGAGATTTTGTATTAATTTTGTTTATTTTGTATTTCAAGTAGAAATATTAAGCTCAGACTTAATATATATAGCTCGGGTTGGCCTTGAACACAATGTTTCCTTTCCCATCTTCCCAAATTCTTGTATTGTAGGTGTGTGCCACCATGCCCAACACAGAAAATTTTCTTTATCTGATTTTTAAAATATCAACAGGATTTTGTATTCCCTGTTGATGCCTAGGCTGATGACAAGCTCACAATGCTCCTGTGATTCTCTTTCCTCAGCTTCTTCCCATGTTCCTGGGACTATAGGTGAATGCCACCTGTCAACAGTGAGATTTTGATAGGGAGTACATAAAACCTATCAGTAATATATGTACATATATGTGTGTGTGTATATATGTGTATATACACATATATATTCTAAGTAGGAAGACAACAGGTGAGAGTGGAAAGCTGACACTAAAGAAACATAAATGGCTGTAAAGAATCACAAGAGGAAAGACTATGGATCCTGGTCACTGGGAGAGTGCCAAGAGCTGCCAAGTCTTTAGGGACAAGGGTTCCTGGGCCAAAGCTGTACTCTGCCCATTAAGTATTAAGAGCTAATAATCCTGGACTTGTAGGCCTACATAAGAGCTTAACAATGTCAAGGGCTCAGGATCTCTGAGACTTTCTTGGAATTCAGTGCCAGGCACTTCCTGAAGAGTTCTGATTCTCTAGGCTCAGAAGGCTTGTACAGCTACAGTTCCTGATACCTGCACCACTGCAGGGCACTTACTACCTATTGTTGCTGCCACTGCTCACTAGTCCTGAGTGCTGGGGGAAAGAAAGTACCAAGGACCAACACCTGGAGAGCTCCTTGCCTGACCTGGTTTTTCTAAGTGGGCAGAGGGACTGGCAGCTTCTTTGACAGCTGTGTCACTGTTCCCACTTACTTTTGTCAGGGCTTGTGCCATTCATTGAGAGATCTGCTGTGAGGGTGTTTATTATTGTTGTATCTCCTGATGAAGTAACTGACCCTCTTGTCACCATGGAATTCCTCTCCTTCATGTCCTCTGATAGGTTTGAGGGTTGGGAGCTTCTTATTTATACAAGCCATCTTTTCTGTCAATTTCATACTGGTATGAATTTAGGTCTAGAATGACTCTAGTTGGGTCGTATTTTATCCACTAAGCAAGCGTTTTAATTGGAGAATTTAATCCTCTTATATTTAAAGTAGTTGCTATTACTTGGTTATTTTCTGTTTGTTTTCCCTTTCTTCTCTTGCTCTCTTCTTGATCTTTCATAGTGATGTGTTTTAATTTCTTATTTTTTTTTTTATACATTCTGTAGTTTTTGGTATGGCTACCATTGCAGTTACATAAAAGATCTTAAAGTTACAGCAGTTTATTTAACTGGTAAGTTTCTTTTAAATTAACTCTTTTATAGCCTTCTTTACTTTCCTCGTTTTATATTACTTATGATACAAATTGCTACTTTTTATTGCATATTCAGCAAAATAGTTTTGTAGCTACTTTCTGTTCATTTTTAAAATTTGACACCAAAATGAACTCCATGTCAAGGCTTCTGAAATACTGAGTCAGGAGTTGGATGTAGTAGTGCATACCCTTAATCCCATACTTAGGGATTAGGAGAGGCAGAGGTGCACATGCGCATACCAGGACTGTAGTTTTTTCATTGCTATGTCTCTGTAGTATATTTTGGAGTCAGGAATCAGGAATGCTCTGGTTATCTGATGTCTTGTGTGCTTCCATATGATTTTTAAGTTTCAAATTTCATTATCTCTTAACTGGACTAGCTTATAACTGATTGATGTCCATTTTCATTAAAAAATGAAAACCAGATTGCATTACCCCCTAAAAAAAAAAGAAAAGAAAGAAAGAAAAAGGGAAAAAACCTCTTTGATGTTTCTATTTCTTAAAGTCCTCTTCCTTTCTTCTGTTCAGCGCCTGTTTACCTTGTCTGTCCCACTTGTCCCGTGTGAGAGGAAGGGATGCTAACTAAGTTAGTTTCCCTTTATCTGGGGCCTTTTTACAAACGATTCCTCTGTATGTTAGGACCATTTCATGATACTTGGTCAACTGGACTCTTCTCACTCAAATTTTGGTGAAAATGCCATTGTCTTTTTAAAAATCACCTAGTCTCTGTTTCCTGTGTTACTCCCCACCCCCACCACTCTCTCTCTCTCTCTTTCTCTCTCTTAGCATTCTCTGGCTTATCATTTGGCCTTTAACATTAGAATTAATCACCAAATGGTTAACATTAGAATTAGATCATGAGGTGGTGGTGCATATGTAACTCTAGGGATTGAGAGAGATGGATTTTGAGTTTGAGACCTGGGCTACCTAGGGAGACCCTAGGCCACTAAAAGGAAATAACTACTGCAATTCACTACTCTGTCTGTGACCATCTGAAATGTTGTTTAGTACTAAAAGCCCTTCAAGTATTATGTGTATGTCCATGTATATACATGTGCATGGAGTCTAGAGGTTGATGCTAGATGTCTTCCTCATTAGGATTTCCATACAGCCTAATTTTTTGAGACAGTGTATCACAGAACCTGGAGTTTCCTAATACATCTTGACTGGTGGCTACAGCCTTAGAAATCTTCCTGTTTGCACCTCCTCACCGCTGGAATTGAAGGCAAGTATCTCATGCCTATCCCAGCATGCAGGGCTTTGTATGCTGATGCTGAGGATCCAAATTCAGGTCCTTATGACTTGTGTCATAAGCACTTTATAGAATGATCCTTGGCTCTCGTACCTCTTTCAAGCACTTGTTAAGTGAATACAAACAAAAATCTCTAAGAGAGTGACTATTTGATGGAAGAGTCTGGGGTAGATAGAAATGCAAAAATTCCAAACTTAGAGCAGTAGTGAATTTTAAGATTCACCGTGTTTGCTTTTAGTAGAACATTTCCTTTTGGTAGCTTACTTTAGATTTCCTCAAAATAGAGATACAGAGTGAGTTAACATTTTTATTTTAAAGTTAAATATCACTAGAAGTCCAATTGAACTGTGTAATGTGGAGGAGGATTTACTTTACAATGTAGCATTTATACATTTCCTATCAGTTCAAGAAAGGCTTTATTTTTTTTTAATATTTCATCTAGAATTCCAAGACATTGAGTGACTTCAAGAAAATATTAACCAAAGATTTTCTGTATATGCTTAATTGTTCTACTCTCTGAAAGCTCAGATGGGATATAGACACAAGGGTCACAACTAGTGACCCTTCACTTTTCAAATGGTAAAATTTGGGGATGGTAGCCCAAAACTGCAAAGGATTTCTTTTTAAGTTGTATTCATAAAGCAAATGAACCTTTTTTTTTTTTTTTAAAGGTTATCTGGTCAGGCTACTTTTGCTGTGATGAAACCTATGATCAAGATACCTTATAAAAGAAAACATTCAATTGAGGCCTTGCATAGTTTTGCAAGGGCTAGTTCATTATCATCATGATGGGAAGCAGGACTCTGAGAGCTCACATCTGATCTGTAAGTTGTAGGCAGAGAGAGAACAAGACTGGGCCTGGCATAGAATTTCAGAAGTTCAACCCAGTAGTACACCTCCTCCAACAAGGCCATACCTCTTAATCCTTCCCAAATAATTCTACCAACTTCAGACCAAGCATTCAAATATAGGAGCCTATGGGGGCCATTCTTATTCAGACTACAATAGATTGTATGTGTATTTCTTGGGATAAGCTGTAGTATCTGGTGGGTTCTGGAGCTGCCTCCTCAGGTCTTCCTAGCTAGCTCTGTTAGACCTGTACATTGCATAGTTAGAGGCCTAGGGCTTGTACTAGACCAAGTTGCTTAACTTAAGACAACATGTGAAGGGTTTTTGTTTTATTATTTATTTTCCTAGTAATTTTTTAGTTTTAGTTGGTTTTGTCAGGAAGGGATTTTGACAAGCTTTTGACACATGCCCTAACATAAGCCTCCATCAATCGTGGCTACTGTGTGCCATGCATTTCATCATCTTCACAGCATCTCCACAAAGTATGTGCTGTTCTTCACTGTAGTGTGTGGGGCTTGAGGTTTATTTAGCCATTAAGAATTACCCTTGAGTTTTCTCAGTAGAGAACAATACACCAGGATTCTGAATGCCTTCTTACTGTAACCACTGTGGAGAAAGGTGAAGCATTTTGATTGGAGGACTAAGGAAAACTCAAAGTGAAGGTGCATGAAATATGGAACCAAGTCAATGAGGAGACCATCATGTAAACATGCAGGTTGGCAGGTGTGGGAGGCAGACTGGAATCCAGGACAGGGAGGCTCTGGATGCTGACTGCTTGCCTAGCTGCAGGACTGAGACCTTCCAAGGGAAAGGTGCTGTAGACGGTGCACATGAATACAGGGAGGCAGGATAGAAGCAGGATCTTAAATAGAATTAAATAGACTAGAAAGAGGTAGGCATCTGAGGACACTCCCTACTCATTGGGAACACCCCTGGTTGGACCATGGGATGGGAGTAGTATTTTTAGGCATGACTGATTTCCATTTGTGTTTCCTGTATGCACAGAGAATAGTGAATATTCATACACGTAAATGTCAGGACTGCTTTCTTGTTTGACTTGATTGGCATATCAGACTCTGTTCATATGCTCAGTTCTTATTTTGTTTCACATACATCATGGCTGTGTGCCCAAAACCTAAATATGTAAAAGGGAAAACAGTTGCCAAGTAAAACTGGTGTAGGACAACAGAATTTGAAAGGCTCCTCTTAGTCTCTTGTTGTGAGATTGAGCACCACAAATCAGAAGTTTGCTATTTTGGAAAATTGGTTATCTCCCAGAAGAAAACATGTTGCTTCTAAAACTGAGGTTTCCCAAACATGGCTTGTTTAAAATATTCTCATTTAGCTTTTAAAAATTGCCAGGGACATGGAAATATTTGTGCTAATGTTTGTGTTGTGCATAGCATCCAGATTTTCTTTCTTTAAAGAAGTCTCATGCAGCCGTTGTCCCGTGACTGGGGAAGAGTGCTCTGTCACAGCTGCAGAACCATTGTAGGACTATGACATTGGAAGAAAGGAGAATGGAGTTGATCAGGGCAGCTGTGGTGGTCTATGAGAACCAGCACTGATCAGACCTGCCAGAGGCTAGATTTCTATATTTGATGGTGAATGGCATTTCACAGTGGACCTTGAGGCTCCCCCACCTTCTGAAAGTCTTTCTGTTTTGTATAAGGTATTTGTTCTGTTTAGAATTCTATGGAGCACTAATTTTAAAAATAAGTAGCTTAAAGTTAATATGTACTTATTTCTTCCTAGTACATAGGGAAACTAAGTCCCAAAGCAGGAGTATGAGTTTTCTGCACCCCAAGTTGTTGATAGATACCTTGGAGGGACCATTTATGTTATTTAACACTTTATGACCACAGAAATACTCTTTTGACCCTATTCCAGAGAAGATTGGAGCTGCTACAACTCTTGGTTGTTCACTTCAGTTACTATTTTTTACACTTCCTTACACTTCAGTGCTAACAGAGCCATGTGGTCAAGGATCTGCTTGGTCTGAGAGACAGTCTCTTTCAATTGGTCCCAATGTCTTGTAAGCTCAGGTTTCTACCTGCTTTCTTCTTGAGTACCTGAGCAGTTTATTCTTTTAGAGGTCTTACCATAAATCTGGCAAACATAACATCCACTTCAACTATATATGATAGCATAAATAGATTGTAGTGTCCCAGCCCTGCAATGTTACTTACTTTCTGCATTGCTGTGGCTAATTACAGACCTGCCAAGGAGGCAACTTGGAAGAACTTATCTTGCCTCATGGTTTGAGGGCATACAGCCCATCATGTCTGAGAAGCAATGGTAGCAGACAGCTCCATGATAGTAGGAACATGTATCTGAGGCTCTATCTTAGTAGAACATGAACCAGAGATGAGACAGAAAGCAGAGTCAGGCTATAAACCTCAGGGTCCACCCTCAGCAGACCACTGTCTCCAATAAGGCTCTACCTCCAAAGACTGCATCTCCCCAGAGCAGTGCCACCATCAAGCATTCAAACCCAAGCCTATGAGGATAATTCACACCCAAACAATAACACGTCTTTCTTAGAGCCACTAGCTGCCCATCATCTACTGAATAAATCCTCTTTGGAGGCAGCTTGAAATACACGGCTCATTGGTATTAAGACACCAGTAGAGCATGTTAGAGTTCTGCACTGCTGCTCTTCCACTTATGGCTATGTGATGTTGAAAGCGTTATGCTTATCTACATCTGGCTTTTTTCTTTTTATTATTGTTAATTGGAGGATTCTGGACAGTGATGTCTAAAATGCACTTGCTGTTAGGATTTGGGTTCTTAACATTTATTTGTGCCAACTTGTGCCAGGATCTAAGGACATAGTCTAAAAAGGTATAACCAGCCCCCTACCAGTGAGTTACTGGTGGAAAATAGGTACAGGGCCTAGAAGTCCTTTATCCCCCTGTCCTTCCGCATGGACAGACTTGTTTGTTATTATTTCCTAAATAAAACAAAAATTGTTTATATAGGCCTTATGTTATTGTTACAAAGTATTAGATACTATATGCTATCTAATGAGTTAAAACATATAGAATGTATATAGATATATACAAATACTATAGCATTTTATGTTAGTGACTTGAACTTGTATTGATTTATCTATTCAGGGCCCAATATTCAGCAGATTCCATGAGACAAATAAATGCTTATTCCTTGAACAAGACAAAGTTTTTCTGGAACTCACTCTAAACATGTTGGCACCGAACTTGGAGATCTGCCCGCCTCTGCCCTGGGATTAAAGGTGTGCACCAACCCCCACCCCCACCCCTAACCTTGGCTTTAAAGGTACCTTAACTGTGGTGAGTCTCCAGTAATCAGAGCTGTACAATGAGAGAGTATGTGAGATAGTAAAGATTGTGCAGAACATTTATTTAATGTTGTATGTGCTAAGCACTTAGACACATGCCTTGTTGATGTGTATGAGTGATGCACAAGCTGTATCTATGTTTCTACAGCTTTACCTGTGGGTATCTAGCTAGCCAGCAGTTAGCATTAACAAGCCAGGCTGTTTGATGACTTAGAGTGTCCTATGTTTGCTACAATGTGATTCTGTCAGAAAGCTGTTGTTACCAGAAGGTTGTGCTCAGAGGCTTGTGAGGAACACTGGGAAAGGTGTTCAGATCAGCTTGGTTGGTTGTTGGTGGTGTGATTCAAGGAGAGACTCAGATCCTAGATCTCCTTTATTCATCTGTCTGTTCCATGGGCCTGGTCATTGTATTTCCCTGAATTGAGCTCTGGGCTCTTCTTCCTCGGTGAGACAGAGATAGCCACATGAAGAACTTCACTTGAGCACCTTTGTGACTGTGAATACTGGATCACTTTGCTCCCAGACCAGAGACAGAGTACAGGCCCAAGGTGGTCCTTGCAGCAGCTCCCTTTTGCATATTCCCTTTGTCAGTACTATTCCAGGTACTGGAAATATGGAGCTTAACTCTACCTCTACTGTGATGGTTTTCTCACTCCCAGATATGTGGGAGAGGCATGTGGGATGCTCTAATGCCACAGAGAACATGGCAGAGAAGAGTAACTAACCATCTTTGATAGTTCAGAAGAAGCAGGTACCTCTGCAGCAATAGGCCTGGCTGGGACCAACCAAGAAAGGAACAACCACAGATATTTGATCCAGTTTGGAGTTTGTAGGTTTTGGTTTTTTGAGACAGGGTTTCTTTGTGTTGCCTTGACTGACCTGGACTAGTCTATAGACCAGGGTGGCTTCAAAGTCACAGAAATCCCTCCTACCTCTGCCTCCCAAGTGCTGGGATTAAAGGTGTGTACCACTACTGCCTAGCTGGTGTTTGTGAAATTTTAGTTGAAGAAACAATTCCTCATAATCCAGGGTTTTGCTTAGTCTTGTGGGCACAAGGATTAAAATAAGGTGGCATCAGCATCATATTTGGAGAAGTGTTCTGACAGATTTTTAGAGTAGAATGAGATAAGGAAGTCTAGTTACTGATGTGAGAGATCATTGAAGACCAGAGCTTAGGTAGTAGGTGTGAAAAGGGTCAGCCTCCAGAACTTTCCAGAAGTGGAATCACAATTAGTAACTGATTTTATTTATTTATTTATTTATTTTTAAATGAGTGACTTGAAAGTTTATATTTGAGATTTTTTTTCTCCCTTGTTATAAAAATTTGCAGTCTAAATGCTGAAGGCTTTCCTTCATGGCAGGTTTCAGGAGGCAGCCTCAGTATACTTGCCAAATCTCGCCAGCCTGAGCTTTACAAACGGGTAAACATTTCTTTCTTTTTGGCTCACATCTCGTTTCCTTCTTCTTCTATTCTGAAAGTATTACAGCAATTTTTGTACTTCAAGGAACTGATGTTATGCACCCAATACATGGGTAATCCAATAAAGGAGAGCACTGATTACGGTGGACCTCCAGGGTCCTTTTAGCTGTGGTCTGTGGCACTGGGGCGGTATGTGTGCCTGGGCTAGTTTGGCAGGAGGTCAGCACTCTGGTTTAGAGGAGTTGTTTTATTTTCTGGTTGTCCTTGAAGGGTAGCCTAGCTATCACCTATATGATGCTCATTTATAACATGGGTCATATTTGATCTTTGTAGCAGCAACAGCCTTGGGAAGATGAGGTCATTAGGCAGATCACAATAGAGCAGGCCTCATTCTCATTGCAAAACCCCACCCCACCTCACTTTTCACAGTTCTTGGAGGTGGGATGTGTTATGTGGTTTACTCAGGATCCTAGGCGCACCCTGGGTTTGACTTATTTCTCTAGCCTAATCCAGCTTCCAGCCTGAAGTCTAAGCATTCACTGCATTAATCAGACTTGCTGGAATGATCACATGGTTTTCTAGCTGCCTCCCCTGTTAGCTGCCGCTTGTCAGCAGCTGGTGGAGCTGGAGGCTGCAGGCCCCTGTCTGCAGAGAGCCTTTTACTTCAGAATACTGGGGGGTGTGGAAACCTCGCCTCTTTTTTTCTGCACTTTGCACCATCTGACTGACTAAATGGTTGTCCTTGGAACCAAAACAGCTGCCATACAATCCAAGAAAATTGCCTCTGACTAGGTCATGTTTGCATTTGAAGAATTCAGGTATGTTCTGGGTTTTCTCTCAATCTGACGATAGGTTTTTTGTTCTCTCTAGGATTTTGCTGTGTAATGACTGCTTAGGCTCTGGCTGCTTTTACACACAAAAAGGGATTCTTGTTTGCATTTGGTGGGGGTTATGGGGATGGTGAGAGTCAGGGATGTTTACTGCATGGGAGTGCAGCATGGATAATTGGTTTGATCTTGTGTAAATTCATGGAGGACCCCACCTTGTGCATCCTGGGAGCTGTTCTTGCTGTTGTAGAGTTATGAATACAGAATAGCGCTGTGTGTCCAGAATGAGTCTTCTGCTATCTTTTGTTTTCTTCCTTTGTCAAACTCATGCAGTCAACTGCTGCTTTACAAAAAAGGAAACTGTAGCAGCTAGGATGAAAAATTCTGCTAATGGATCTGCATGGCTGGTTTGGATTTGGCTCTGGTTTCTTGTTAGTAAAGCCACAGCTAGGCTGCTTTCTGGGATGTGCCTTGACAGCGTTTGCTAACGGGGTGCTTCTTTCCGGGGCTCTTCCGCTGTTGTCATCACTAATGTTCCAGATTAGATCCTTTGTGACTTCTTCCTTCTGCTCCTCTATCTCTTCTCGGGGAAGCTATCCCTGAGTCTGAATGTAAGAAGAGATGTGCCAACAGAGATAATGTCTAAGAAATGAGAATAAAGGAGGCAGAACGGAGACAGTCTGATCATTCTGTGCCTATTTTTATGGAAAAGTGTATATGTGTGTGTCTGTGTCTGAAGCTCCTCCTTCTTTCCAATAGAATTCCTATGTGTCTTAGAAGTAGGCATAAATACCATATTGACTGGCAGAGAGTGTAATTGTGTGGCACCTCAGCTTTCTTTACCTTGACAGGCCTTTTTTTGTTCCTTCTAAATTTACTGCAGTAGACATTGAACCTCTAAGAGAAGAACCATCCAACCAAGAGAGTAGATAAAGGATCATTAGCTTTCCACATAGAAAAGTAAGCTGCAAAGTGTGTCTCCACCCTTTGCTCTAAACTTGATGCTTAGGGTTCTGGAAGTTATTCTTTGTTTTAGAGCATGTGTCTGCATTATTCTGATTGTAGTGGACTTGTGGTAAAGAAAGCCTTTTCATGTGGCAACATGCCCTGATGACATGAGACCTGTGCCCTTTCAGGGTGATCACACTCAGTGCTTTAGAATAGCTTCATTAGGGAACTATTTATTTAGTGTCTGGTGTGATGTAGTAGTTGAACACTTAAGGAATGAATCAGGAATCCTGGATTCTAGTCTTGGCTTCAAGATTAGCTTTGCATATCTGTAAGAGTCATTTAAGTTCTGGTCTAGTAAGATGAGTCAGCATGAAAAGGTGCTTTCAGCGACTGAGAACCTGAGTTCCAACCCTGGGAGGCACATGGTGGAAAGAGAGAATTGATGTCTACAAGTTGTCTTTTGACCTCCACACACATAAGTGTAATAACATGTTTAAGAGTTATAGAAGTTCTATAAGTTGTAGAAAGTTGCTGTGATGGTTTGGATGAGAATGGCCTCTGTATGTTCATATAATTGGATGTGTGGTCCCCAGTTGATCTCACATTAGGAAGTGTGGCCTTGTTGGAAGAGGTCTGCTACTGGGAGTGAGTTTTAAGGTTTCAAAAGCCTAAGTCATTCTCTTAGCTCTTTATCGGTCTCTCTCTGCCTCAAGATATAAGTTCTCAGCCACTACTAAGTGTCATACTTGCCTGCTGCCATGTTTCCCACCGTGATGATCATGAATTCACCCTCTGAAAGTATAAGCCTCAAGTAAACTTTTTCTTACTTAAGCCTTGGTAATAGTGTCTTTTTTTAAAATTATGAATAAAGTCATATTTTTTTATCCATGTATCCCCTTGTTCAGACTCCCTTCCCCCTCCCGCCCCACCCAGTCACTCACTCTTTTCTCCATCAGTTTATCTTCCCCCAGCAAGGGCAGGAGGTCCTGAGGTCTCAAGGTGGCTTAGTTCAGCACCCACTCCTGGCAGATCTGCTTTCCTCACCCCAACATCAAGACTGGGTCAGGTGTTCCTCTGGAGGGAGTGGGATCCAACGTGCCAGTCCAAGGTGTGTGTTTCAGATCCCAAGCTTTTCAGTGGTTGTGGTTTGCAGCTTGGACATGCTTAGCTTTTTTTTTTTTTTTTTTTAAAGTCCACTAATGAGTGAGTACATCACCTGCTTATCTTTCTGGGGTTGTGAGACCTTGCTCAGGAGAATATTCTCCTAATCCGTCCAATTGCCTTCGAATTTTAGGATATCATTTTTTTCTTACTGCTGAGTAGTAGATGTGTTGTAGATTTGCCATCTACACATTTTGTTAATCCATTCTTCAGTTGAGAGGCATCTAGGTTGTTTCCAGGTTTTTGCTATTATGAATAATCCCACTAAGACCATAGTTGAGCTAATGCCTTTGGAGTGCAAATGTGCATCTTTAGGGTATATGGCCAGTAGTGGTATTGCTGGATATTTGGGGAGATTGATTCCATACTGCATTCCAGAGTGGCTGAACAAGCTTACACTCCCACCAACAATGGAGGAATGTTCCCCTTGCTCAACAACTTCTCCAGCATAGGCTGTCCTCTGTGTCTTTTATTTTAGCCAATCTGACAGGTATAAGGTGGTATCTCAAAGTTGTTTTGATTTACATTTCTCTGATGGCTAAAGATGATGAGCACATTTTCATGTGCCTTTCAGCCATTTGTAATTCTTTTGAGAATTCCCTTTTTAGTTCTGAACCCATTTTTTGATTGGGTTATTCAAGGTTTGGGGCTCTAGTTTCTTTCTTTCTTTTTTTTTTTTTTAAAAAAAAACTTTATTTATTTATTTGCCTTAGTGTTTGCTTGGAACTGGAACTACAGACAGTTGTTAGCTGCCATGTGGGTGCTGGGAATCAAACCCAGGTCCTCTGGAAGAGCAGACGGTGCTCTTAACCGCTGAGCCATCTCTCCAGTCCCCGGGCTCTAGTTTCTTGAGTTCTTTACATATTTTAGAGATCAGTCCTCTATCACTTGTAGGGTTGGTGAAAATCTTTTCCCAATCTGTAGCCTGTTGTTTTGTCTTATTGACTGTGTCCTTGGCTTTATAGAAGCTTCTCAGTTTCAGGAGGTCCCACTTATTGATTGTTGTTCTTACTGTCTGTGCCACTGGTGTTATATTTAGAAAGTGGTCGCCTGTGCCAATTCATAGAAGTGTATTTCCTACTTTCTTTTCTATCAGGTTCAGTGTTTATGTTGAGGTCTTTGATCCACTTAGATTTGAGTTTTGTACAGGGTGATAGGCTTGGATCCAGCTATGCCAATACTATTTGTTAAAGATACTATCTTTTTTCCATTGAATATTTTGGGCCTCTTTGTCAAAGATCAGGTGTTCATAGGTTTTTGGGTTAATGCCCAGATCCTCAATTCTAGTCCATTGATCCACAAGTCTGTTTTTATGCCAGTACGAGGCTGTTTTTATTACTGTAGTTCTATAGTATAACTTGAAGTCTGGGATGGTGATGCCTCCTGAGGTTCTTTTGTTGAG
Organism: Sigmodon hispidus; assembly: GCA_004025045.1. Classification (NCBI taxonomy): domain Eukaryota; kingdom Metazoa; phylum Chordata; class Mammalia; order Rodentia; family Cricetidae; genus Sigmodon; species Sigmodon hispidus. The sequence continues at coordinate 86,789 of PVIH01004308.1, forward strand.
CAAAATTGTTTTGGCAATCCTGGCTTTCTTGTTATTCTGAATGAAGTTGAGTATTGTTCTTTCAAGGTTTGCAAAAAATTGTGTTGAGATTTTGATGGGAAGTGCATTGAATCTGTACATTGCTTTTGGTAGAATTGCCATTTTTACTATGTTGATCTTACCTATCCAGGAACATGGGAGATCGTTCCATTTTCTGTTATCCTCTTCAATTTCTTTCTGCAGTGATTTAAAGTTTTTGTCAAATAGATCTGTTACTTCTTTGGTTATAGTTACTCCAAGGTATTTAATGCTATTTGCAGCTATTATAAAGGGTGATGTTTCTCTTATTTCTTTTTCAGCCCTTTTATCTTTAGTGTATAGGAGGGCTACTGATTTCTTTGAGTTAATCTTGTATCCTGCTACATTGCTGAAGGTGTTTATCAGCTGTAGAAGTTCCCTGGTAGAATTTTGTGGGTTGCTTATGTATATAATCATATCATCTGCAAATAGAGATAATTTCACTTCTTTTCCAATTTGTATCTCCTTAATCTCTTTTCGTTCTCTTATTACTTTAGCTAAAACTTTGAAAACTATATTGAATAAATAAGGGGAGAGAGGACATCCTTGTCTAGTTCCTGGTTTTAGTGGGACTGCTTTGAGTTTTTCTGCATTTAGTTTGATATTGGCTGTCGGCTTCTTGTAGATTGCTTTTTTTATATTTAGATATTTTCCCTGTATTTCTGATCTCTCCAGGACTTTTATCATAAAGGAGTGTTGGATTTTTGTCAAAGGCTTTTTCAGCATCTAAGTACATGATCATGTGTTTTTTTTTTTCCTTCAGTTTGTTTATATGATGGATGATATCTATGATTTTTTGTATGTTGAACCATCCCTGCATTTCTGGGATAAGCATACTTGATCATGGTAGATGATATTTTTTATATGTTGTTGTATATAGTTTGCCAGAATTTTGTTGAGAATTTTAGCATCAGTATTGATGAGGGAAATTGGTCTGTAATTCTCTTTCTGTGTTGCTTCTTTGAGTAGCTTGGGTATTAGGGTAATTGTAGCCTCATAAAAAGAGTTTGGTAATGTTCCTTCAGAATCTACTGTGTGAAACAGTTTGAGGAATATTGGTATGATTTCTTCTTTGAATGTCTGGTAGAATTCTGCACTGAAACCATCCTGACCTGGGCTTTTATTTTTGGGGAGGCTTTTAATGACAGCTTCAATTTCCTTTAGGGTTATAGGTCTATTTAGGTAATTAATCTGATCTTGGTTTAATTTTGGTGAATATACGTGTCCAGAAAGCTGTCCATTTCTTCTAGGTTTTCCATTTTTGTGGAGTATAGATTTTCCAAGTATGACCTGATAATTCTCTGGATTTCCTGGGAGTCTGTTGTTATGTCCCCTTTTTCATTTCTGATTTTTTTGGTTTGGATACTCTCTCTCTCTCTCTGCTTTTTGGTTATTTTGGATAAGGGTTTATCTATCTTGTTAACTTTCTCAAAGAACCAACTCTTTGATTCATTGGTTCTTTGTATTGTTCTTTTTCTTTCAATTGTATTGATTTCAGCTATAAGTTTGATTATTTCCTGCTGTCTACTCCTTCTAGGTGAGTTTGCTTCTAATTGTTCTAAAGCTTTCAGCTGTGCTGTTAGTTTTCTAGTGTGGGATTTCTGTAGGTTTTTCCTATTGGCATCTAATGCTATGAATTTTCTTGTTAAAACTGCTTTCATTTTGTCCCATAAGTTTAAGTATGTTGTGGATTCATTTTCCTTTAATTCTAGGAAGACTTTGATTTCTTTCTTAATTTCTTCCTTGACCCAAAGGTGGTTCAGTTGAGTGATGTTTAGTTTCCATGAGATTGTAGGCTTTCTGTGATTTTTGATTATTGTTGAACTCTAACTTTAGACCCTGATGGTATGATATGATACAAGGGATTATTTCCCTTTTTTGTATCTGTTGATATTTGCTTTATGATAAATTATGTGGTCAATTTTAGAGAAAATTCCATTGGGTGCTGAGAAATACGTATATTTCTTTGTGTTTGGGTGGAAGCTTTTGTAAATATCTATTAAATCCATTTGCATCAGACCTCTGTTAGACTCCTTATTTCTCTGTTGAGTCTCTGTCTGGTTGACCTATTGAAGGGTGAAAGTGAGGTATTGTAGTCTCCCACTTTAGAGTGTGAAATTGATGTGGGATTTGAGCTTTAGTATTGTATCTTTTACATATATCGGTGCCCTTATATTAGGTGTGTAAATATTCAGGTTTGAAATCTCATCTTGGTCAATTTTTCCTGAGATGAATAAATATAATGTCCATCCTCGTCTCTTTTGTTTGATTTTAGTTTGAAGTCTACTTTATTAGATATTAGGATATCAACACCAGCTTGTTTCTTAGGGCCATTTGATTGGAAAATCTTTTGCCAACCCTTTACTGTGAGCCTGTGTCTGTCTTTAAGGTTGAGGTGTGTTTCTTGTATGCAGCAGAAGGATGGCTTCTGTTTTTGCATTCATCCTGTTAGTGTGTGTCTTTTTTAAGGTGAGTTGAGTCTTTTGATATTAAGGGATATTAGTGACCACTGATTGTTATTTCCTGTTATTTGGTGGTAGCTTGTATATATTTCCTTTCTTTGGACTTTTCTTCTGTGTGATTATTTATTGTTTGTGGTTTCATGGGTGTATCTGTGATCCTTAGGTTGGAGTTTTCTCTGTAATGCATTCTGAAGAGCTGGATTTGTAGATAGGTATTGTTTAAGTCTGACTTTGTCATGAAATATCTTTTTTACTCCATTTATGATGATTAATAGTTTTGCTGGGTATAATAGTCTAGATTGGCAGCCATGCTCTGTTAGTGTCTGTATAACTTCTGACCAAGACCTTCTTGCTGTCATCGTTTCCATTGAATTATCAGGTGTGATTCTGATAGGTCTGTTTTTATAGGTAAGTTGGCCCTTTTCTTTTGCAGCTCTGAAAATTTTTTCTTTGTTCTGTATGTTTTGTGGTGAGCAGACTTTTTTGGGGGGGTCAAATCTATTTGGTGTTCTGTAAGCTTCTTTTATCTTTATAGGCATTTCCTTCTTTAAGTTGGGAAAATTTTCTTCTATGATATTATTAAATACATTATCTGTGCTTTTGAGCTGGTATTCTTCTTCTTCTATTCCTGTTATTCTCAGGTTAGGTCTTCTCATGGTGTCCCAAATTTTCTAAACGTTTTTGTATTATGGCTTTTTTGGGTTTAGCCTTTTCTTTTCTTTCCTTTCCTTTCCTTTTCTTTATTCTTTTTTTCTTTTTTCTTTTATTTTATTATTATGAACAAAGAAGTCACACTTTCTATCCTTGTATATCCTTATTCAAGGTCCCTTCCCCCTCCCACCACATCAGGTCATTCTCTCTTCTCCACAACTTCCCATCCCCTCCCTGGCCAGGCTGCAGGCAGTCCCATGGTCCCACTGACCCAATATTGCTTAGTTCAGTCTCCACTCCTGACAGATCCAGTTTTCTCCCCCCAACCTCAAGACTGAGTCAGGTGTTCCTCTAGAGGGAGTGGGATCCAGTACAAGGTGTTTCTGATCCCAAGCTGTTCAGTGGTTGTGGTTTTCAGCTTGGGCATGCTTTGCTTTTTTCTTGTTTGTTTGTTTGTTTAGAGTCCACTAATGAGTGAGTACATCCCCTGCTTATCTTTCTGGGTTTGTGATACCTCTCTCCGGAGGATAATCTCCAAATCCATCCATTTGCCTGCAAATTTTAGGATATCGTTTTTTCTTACTGCTGAGTAGTACTCCATTGTGTAGATGTACCACAGTTTGTTAATCCATTCTTCAGTTGAGGGGCTTCTAGGTTGTTTCCAGGTTCTTGCTATTATAAATAATGCTGCTATGAACATAGTTGAGCTAATGTCTTTGGAGTTTGACTGTGCATCTTTAGGGTATATACCCAGAAGTGGTATTGCTGGGTCCTTGGGGAGATTGATTCTCAGGATTTAGTGGTTTCTTTGACTTATGTACCTATTTTTGCTATCGAGTCTTCCACTCCACAGATTCTCTCTTCCATCTCTTGGATTCTGTTGGCTATGCTTGTATCTGCAGTTCTTGCTCTTTTCTTCGGATTTTTAATTTCCACCTTTGTCTCACTTTGTGCCTTTTTTTAGCTTCTATTTCAATTTTTAGGTCCTGGAATGTTTCTTTCATTTTTTGGTTTTCCTTTTATTTGTTTTTCTTTTAAGGATTTGTTCATCTCTTCCAAATTTTTGTTTGTATTTTCTTCTATTTCTTTACAGGAATTTTTTATATCCTCTTTTAAGGCTACAGTAATTTTCATAAAGATGTTTTTGCTGTTGTTTCCTTTTGATTCCTCTTCATTGCTCTGTTTAGGTCTTATAGTGGTAGAACCACCAGTTTCTTTTGGTGTTGCCTTGTTGTACTTTATATTGTTATATGTATTGTTGCACTGGTGTCTGCTCATGGCTTCAGTGGTTCACAATTAGTCAGCCCCTAGTCAGTTGTGGTTAGAGGGCTCATGTGTCTCCTGTCTCCTGAGCAAGAGGTCTGTGTGATCTCTGACTCTGCTCTTGACAGGGGACTGAGTTTCAAAGTCCTCAGTCCTTCTCTAATGACACAGTTTGCCCTGGAGATGGGGCCCAGCCGGGCACGGTCTCTTCTTTTAGGGGTTACTGGAGGAGGCCCCTCACAGCTAAAGCCTAGGACCTATCTGCTGGCAAGAGTTTTGAGGTCAGACCCTTGGGTGTGACCCTGATCCTGAAGAGGAATTCTCGTACTGGGGCCCAGGAGCTGAAATGCGTTCACCTCTGACTCCGCTTTGGACAGGGGACTTAGGACATAGTGTCTTATCACAGCAATAAAAAGGAAATTTAAAATAAGCTCAGATTTTGTTGTTAGCATTTTCTCTAGATGAAGTTAGCCTTTAATGCCTCTTTGAGCAGAGTTTATAATCCCATTTTGACTTGTGGTTAAGGTGGAAGGATATAGAGCAACAAAACTGTTTTCATTGTGATTTCTCTGACCCCAAAGTCAAGAAAGACCTGGTGAAAGAGAGTTAAGTTAGAAATACCTATTCTGATTAACTGATAAAATGGCATTATGGAAAGTAGACTAGAAATGGGAATTTGCTATTTCCTGCTTCAGCATTCTGTCCAAGTTGGCTTCAAAGAATCTTGCTAGAAGCAGCTGCACACTACTCCTTTAGCCCCATGCAGACAGATGATGCTCTTTAGTTCAGAAGCTCATGTACTGAGAGCTCAGTGACAGTGGTGGGACATCCTTGGAGCTGGAGAAGAGTGTGGCAGTGCAGTTTAGTTCAAGGTGGCTTCAAGATTTTAGAATCCCAGACAGCTTATTGGGAATTCTGTGCATTCTAAATAAAAATTCTCATAGAACTTGAGAATCAACATTTCTAATGAGTTCCCAGATGACTTTGCTACTACAAGTTAAGGGACCAGACTTTTAGATCCATTGAGTTAGGAAAAGAAGACAGATTTGACCATCACAGAGATGAGAAGTTCAAGGCAAAGGCAGGGAGGGGGAAACTGCACAGAAGACACCAGGAGCAGAGAAGCCATTCAAGTTCAGCCCTTTTTTGGCATCTACATCTTGATGGTTCCAGAATTTCCCTCAGAACACAATACAGAAAATGGAGGAATGTGTGCATGTCACTTCTGTATATCCTCTTAAATGCTGTAAATCACCTTTAGGTTACTTCTGGTGCCAAATACATGGAAATATTGTATAAGTTGCTGTACTGTATTGTCCAAAGAATAATGCCAAGAAACCAGAGTACAGATATAGACTCTTCCATATCTTTCCTCTCTGCTTCTCCTTCTGTCCCTCCGTCCCTCCGTTCCTCCGTTCCTCCCTCCTTTTTGTTTGTTTTTTAGTCAGGGTCTCATTTTGAGCCCAGGTTGACCTCAAACCTGCTGTGTAGCCAAGATGACCTTGAACTCTGATGTTCCTGCCTCATCCCTCAAATTCTTGGCCTTGTGCCACCATGCTGAGCTTCCTGTATCTTTGGTTTGAGTTTGGTTGAATCCTTAGATAATCTGCTATACAAGTGGATAGATCAGCTAGACGTGCTTATGAGACTCAACTATAGTTAGGTCAGTTTGACACACAATCTCTCCTTCTGTAGAGGTCTTGATGAACAGTGGTTTATAATCCTGCTGCTGCCACTTACTACTTCCATGGGCCTAGCCAGAATTTTCTCATCTGGAAAATGGAGATGGCCATTCTTGCCAGAAAAGTCTCTACTGCTGCAGCGTGATCATGCCATGACTGATTTTTGTAGACTTGGCACTGTACAGAAACATGAGTGCTTCAAGGGGTTATCTCATCACTTGTCACCATCATTTCCCTGGAGATAACTGCATATCTGCTGGCAGAATTTGAATCAAGACACAGTTCCTATGAGTCTTACTTTTTGATTTTCTAGAAGAAGCTTCTCAGATTCACACCATGTGAATCTTTAGAGGTGACAGTAGGAGCCCCTGGTTGGAGGAAATCAGCACAGAATGGGAAGTTCTGAGTGGGGAAAGGGACTGGGAACAAGAAACACAGATGATTTTCACTGATGCCACAGTTTTGTTAATGTCTGACAATTTACAAGCAAAACAAGCAAGTTAGCTATCAGGATGGCAAAGCAGCACACATTACAATTAATGGTGAGTCTACTCAACCAGAGGCAGTGCTGTGAGTCTGCAGCCCAGAGACTGACTCCAGTGCTTTCAGGAGAAACAGATGTGACCATGAGAAGTAATTCTCACCTTGCCACCTGTCTCATTAAAACAGGCTTTGAGGATCAGGTATAGAAGGACTCATGCTGTGATGAAGCATTGCTATGCTTGCATTCTGTGTTGAGGGATTCATGAGGTTAATCACTACTCAGCTGTCTCAGGTGCTACTTAAAACAACCATGGTATTGACCCATTTCTTGCCTAAGGTGTAGTTATAAACAAAATAAACTGAGGGAACAGAACAAAACCCATTACCTAAAGAAATGTGGTGATGTGACCTGAGTCCCAGCATATTGTGAAACACCACCAGGAGCCATGTGACCCTTGGCAGTGACTTAGGAGAGTGTAGATGTCAGTCTCCTTGCAGAAGCTCTACAAACTCTGGGACTATCTTTCTGGAAGTGGAAAGATAGGATATTTTTCTGCTCTTAGAGTGACCATTGACCTGACATTTTCTGAAAAGTGACCAAATAGAAGCCATAGTTGAAAATGGCAAATATGAATATGTCTTCCAGAACTTACTGTCTTCAAGAGCTGCTGAATACATGCCAAAATCTTGGAATGAGGAAGCCATGGGTGAGAATACCACCTTGAAATATGAGCTGGAGGAGAATGGCAGCCCTTGAAGAGGAGGTATCTCCTGGAGTGAGCCCCTGAACCAGTAGCATGAGTGGGACTGGTGGGTGGGAATTATGAGGACTATTGGCAGAGTGTAGGAGCTTACTGTGGGAAGCAGAGAAAGGAGCTGGGTGCAGTGTGCGCTCTCCCCCAGGCTTTGGCCAAGAAAACCCAAGGACAGACTTCTTATATTTTGATGTGTGACCATGTCTGTGGTGATTTCTCTTGTGTCCTCCAGAGGGCACCCTTTATTCCCAGGAAGTGATGTAAGTTCTTTGCGTTTTAATTTCTCTATTTTTTAAATGTGGCTGTTACCTACTGCAAGAGTTATTGTGCTTAAATGAGACTTCTCATAGACAGCATCTACCAAGGTGCCTGGAATTTAGAAGACATGTAAGTCAGTAAGTTTATTTACTGAAAGAAGCAGGCTGTTTCCTCAGACTGTTGTCTTGAATTTAAATCTTACTGGAAATAGAGAAAAAGCCAACACGTTGTACAGACCCCATTTCTTATCTCTTCCTACCTACTGAGAGTTGAGATTTAAAATGCTAAAAATCAGTCCTGGGAAGATGATCCTGTTTGCAACTGAAGTGTCTGTGATGAAGTGAAGTAAACATGGTGTGATTAATAAGTGAGAGCTGGGTCTTTGCTTGCCTGCCATATAGACTCCCTTGTCTGAGATTAATTAAGTCCATTGCTCTTAAAATGCACTGTAGTAGTTTCTGGCTAAGGAAATTTGACTAGAGACCAACACTGTGTCAGTCTTCCTCAAGTCCCTGTATTGTCTCTAGCGCTGGATAATAAACAAATGTCTATTGACCTGTTAGGACTGGACCAGACAGTAATTTGTGCGATCTGTTTCATTGAAGGGAGAGTTAATCAAAGGGAGAATTCAGTGAGAACATTCCAGCAAAATAGATTGGTATGGCTTTAATAGGGTGTGTGCTGGTCTTAACTAGAACTTATAGAAGAACTTTAAAGAGTGACCTTAACTCAAGAATTCATGCTCTGGTTCTGAATTGGGGTGCGGTGAGTTAGAAAGATTACAATCTATAAACATCCTCCTCAAGCTCCCCAAAAGATGGGGATTGCTGCAAGTTTGGTCTACAGCAAGTTCTGAGCCAGCAATAGAGACTCAGTAAGACTTCATCTTAAGAACAGAACAGCATTCTACTCAGTGAAATACCTTTCCCTTGAGAGAGGACACATTCACAGACAAATATACCTCAGAGCAGTCCCAGCACCCTGAGATAAGGACTCAGGACCTTTACATTTTGTTCCCCTTGTCTTCACATGTGCCACAGTGGCTGCAGTGGATTAAGTTCTTGTTAACTGTCCCGAGCATCTGGGCTGGGACATTTGTGTGGATCATATTTCTGGTGTGAACAATGTGTGCGTGAGCTCATCTTTACCCATGACTGCAAAGTTAAAGGTGGCTTCCTTCAGAAACAGGTGAGACTAGGTGAAGGGGTCCTCCTACTCTGGGGAGAGTCCTTCCCAAGATATAATGCAGAACTCTGTTCATTGTTGATAGCCTTTTGTTTTCTGCACACAAAGCCCTTTGTGGTCTTTCTGCCTCTTCTCTTGAAGCTCATCTTGCAGAAGTTTAGTTCTGTGCTCCAGAAAACTGCCTGAGCAGCTGGTTTAATGGTGTACACTTAGAGTTCCAGCACTGGGGAGGTGAGGCAGGATAACAAGCTAGCCTGGACTACTGGGCTATATAGGCAGGCCTACCTTGGAGGCTGGAGTTGGAGACCTGCTTTAGCTGTGGGTCTGTGTGCTTCCTTGGTCCCTGTCTAAACCCTTGTTATCCAATTGATGGCATCCTCTATAGCCCAGGTGTGTAAAAGCTTCTTCCTTGGATGCTTTTCCAATCTCTGTATCCCATGCATTCCTCTTCTTTTCTGAATTCCTATATAGCACTTAAGAGATCTAACCTGTAATTTACTATTTAATGTCTCTTAACTAGTCAAAGGGTGAACAGAAGACTGGAACAACACTTCCTATGCTTGCATTCCAGTACACTTGAACAGAGCTTGGTGGTCTTGGTTTCCCAGTACTTGCTATGTTGCCATTTTTCTTCTTTCATTTCCTGTCACATTTGAATCATTGTTACAGACCAGGATGAAAAATGACAGGAGAGGGGACAGGTGCTGCCATTTAGATGTTTCATTTTTAAACATGAAAGTCTTTGAGGAGTTTGATAAAGCTACTGAACTTAATAAGCAAGATCTGTTTGTAGTTGAACAGAATTTATCCAAGTAACAAGAGCAAGAGGTGTGTGCTACGTTTTCACAGTTCCAGGAATTGACAAAATGTTTGAGTTGTAAAATTTCATGTGGCCTTTAAAAATCCTTATTTGTTTATTCTGGCTTTTTGAGACAGGGTCGCAAGTAGCCCAGACTGATTGATCTTGAAGTCACTATGTAGCCAAGGCCAGCCTTGAAATCCTGATCCTCCTGCTTCCACTCCCAAGGGCTGGGATGACTCACTCACAGCTGAAAGTTCTGATGTGTTTAAACATAGTTCCTTATTCTATAACACAGTTCAGGTGTGTCCTCCATGGTCCATGCATTAGTTATTGCATCTGATTTTCACAGTAGTCCTCAGTAGAAAGCAGGGATTCCAGTGTTGGGTACCATTTACTTTCCAGGTCCCTAAGTTTATTACATCTCATACTCTCACTGGGTTTCTGCCAATGCTAGAATTTGAATCTATCTTTTAACTTAAAAAATTCTATTTTTAAAATTATTGCATAGCTATCTCTCTTTCTAATTTATAAAACAATGAAAACCTGTCAGATATGACAATAATCTTCATTTACGTAACATTTTGCTGAGTTAATGGGCTGTACACACATACTGAACCTTGTCAGTGGTCAGTGTAATCTGTTCTCTCCTTTGTATTCATAAATACACACATGCTTCTGTCCTCAAAAGAACCTAGTAAGGAAACTGCTGTTACTGTCACATTCATTTTATGAAGGAACTGAGGCATATACTGGTTAGACAACCCATCCTGCATTAGAGAGCTGCTGTTTGAACACAGGACCATCTTGATTCTGGGTGCTGTGCTTCTGCTGCTGTAACTTGGGCCTTTCTGGATGGAGGCTTTGGGGGAAAGAGTGCTGGTGTCATGTTGAAAGAAATTGTAAATCCCAGCCCACTGGAACCAAAGAGACAGTATGAAGTAGCAGGAAGGCTCTGAGACTACAGAGATTAGACATTTTGCTTCCTGAGTTTCTCACATATGTCCTCAGAAGGAGTCATTTTGCTTAACAGTTTGGAACTTATGCTCGAGTACTGCTGTAGTAAAAGGAGAGTCTTGGCATGGAACATAAACGAATGTTTAGGAGAAAGAGAGAATGCTGAAGACAAAATGCCTAAATGGAAGAAGTCCAAAGTGTGTAAGATCAAATATTCCTTGGAATGGGGTTCAAAATTGTAGTTTATATAATTTGGGGCAAACCACTTACTCTTTTACTAGGGTATATGCATCATTTAGATTATGTGTCCAAAAAATGCTTTGTAAACGGAAAAGCTCAAGCACTTTTTCAAAATTGTTATTTTCCTAGCTAAGATTGCCATAGTAGCTAGGTCTGGACTATCAGCTCTTAGAAGGATGGTTGGAATTTGGGACCTGGGATACAGTTTAGTGGGAAAGCAGTTGCCTAACAGTGAGGCTCTGGGTTTGAGCCCTGCCTGGTTGTTGAGTGGAAAGAGTGAATTCTGCTTTTTTCCTCTCTAGGTTCTCTAACTAACTGGTATGTTAGAGTTGGAACTTTTTAAATAAGACTTTTTTGTTTGAATTTCTTTCGTTTTTTAGAGACAGGGTCTTTCTCTATTAAGCTCTAGACTGGGGAGTTCAATCAGAGATCATGTTTTTCTTCTTCACTTTATTATACTCCTCTTTGGATTACTAAGTAAGTGCACTTTTTGATTTCCTGACACATCTCTGGCAGAAAGTGTTTTTTTTTTATTTTTTATTAATTCTAAAATGTTAAATTTCATTCACTAGCGTAGTAGGCTTTTTTTTTTTTTAAATTCTGCTCATTCCCTCAGATGTGGCCATCTGTTTTGTTTTTGTTTTAAAGGAATCTCTAGCGTATCATTCTGTTGATGTAATCACTCTAAATATGTCCATGATAAAGTAAAACCCTGCTGTTCCTTTGCATGCCCGAGCAGTTTCTACTGACAGGGAGGGGTGTGTTTTCACCCTTGGTCACTAAACCCTTCGTTCTTCTGCACATGACCAGTGATGTGAGTGTAAGGGCATTCAAATATAGGAAGTATTGCATAGGGGCTGGAGAGATGGCTCAATGCTTAAGAGGAAGTAATGCACAGAAGACACTTTTAAAAAGGTACTGAAATAAGTTTTTGTCTCATCTATTTGTCTGCTAGGATAGTGGTGTTATTTCTATATAGCTTGTCTAGCAGCTGGTTTAGAGAGGAAGAACTGGGTGCTAAGAACCTGGTGTCCTCTATTCTTAGTGATCCAAGCTTGTCCTCTGGCTCCTGGGAATCTGATCCTTCAACCCTACTTTAGAGATGATTCATGACTCAGATTTGGCTAGACCGAGATGTATTTCTCTAATTGTGGTAATTGGCTTAAGGATAGGTCTGCCATGTACCAAACCTCGGTGAGACTCAAACTAGCACCATTAGAAATGGTGCCAGCCCCATCCACAAGAGACTGAAAGCCCTGGAGCCTTCCTTCTAACCTTGTGAAGTCCACAGAGAGGGAAGAGAGTTGATGATGGCCAGAGAAAGTGTGTTCTCAGAGCAGCTTTCACTGTGCCTTCCCAGGCAGTTACCCCTAATTAAGCCAGATTTACTCATGTTTTTTTTTCCTCCTGGCATTATATGAAATTCCATATATTTTTCTTATTAGATTCTGTTGCCTAAAATGTAGAGAATCTGGAGTAGTATGAAACTGGGAGAAATGAAAAACAGAGTAAGAGTTATGTTCTTCTAACATCCAGAGGAGGTAACCATGGCAATCACCTTCAAAGTTATCATTCTCTCTAAATATTAGCAATGGACTTGGACACTCTGTGGCATTAGAAATTATATTCCCTAAAATTACAAGTTGGAGTCCTAGTCCCAGTTGGAATGACTGTATTTTGGTTTTTAAAAAGATAAGGTTAGGGGCTGGAGAGATGGCTCAGTGGTTAAGAGCACTGGCTGTTCTCTCAGAGGACCCGGATTCAATTCCCAGCACCCACATGGCAGCTAACAACTGTCTGTAACTCCAGTTCCAGGTGATATGATATCATCACACAGAAGCCATGTAGGAAAAATGCCAATGCACATTTTTTTAAAAAAAAAAAGGCATTAATTGCTGAAGAAGGGACTAGACCCTGTGAGAAGAGGAAAGTACCAGAGACCATGTAAGGATCCAGACGGAAGGTGGCTGCCTGCCTGCCTGCCTGCCAGGGAGAGTGGTGTTCAGAGAAAGTTGCATTGTGGTGAGACAGGATGCCCCCACACTATGGCTACAAAGTGCAGCCACCACAGTATAGCTTGTCACCCAAGCCAAGATAGACTTTTCTAGCAGTAGCCCTCTCTCTGCTTGAGGCATGCCTTCCACTCTTTCTGCTTCAGACTGAGGTAAGTCTCCTTCTCTCGTACTGCCCTGCCTCCACCTGTTTAAGTGCTCACCACACCCTCTATCAGCCCCACTTCTAAGTGGTGAGGTGCTGCTAAGAGCTTGTCTGAATCCTGGACTGGATGGATGTGCAGCATGCCCCAGGGGTGTTTTTCTAGGAAGCACTGGCAGGTGAAGAGTCTCAGAGCAACAAGAACAGTGCTGTACAGATTATGTTTTGAGAACAGAAATGAATTTTCCCTTTCTTGAAGTAAAAGTGTCAGGGTCTCCTGAGGGACTTATAGTGGGTGGGGAAAGTACTGCGTACAGTTTCCCAGGCATGGCAGATGAATGTATTCCCTTCATTCACAGTTAGATGTTAGTGATTTAGGAGAATATGTGTTGACCCAGCCAAGATCTGTATTTTTTTAAAAATACTATTTGATTAACAGCGTGCTCAATAAATTAGAAGTTGATGGCAGTTGTGAAAACAAATCTATGAAGGACCAGAACTTAGCCATAGTTGGCAGGCTACTAGCAAACCAGAAGTAGAACTTTCTGGTTCCTCTGTGGTAGTAGCTTCTTCCTTTGGCCTTCATCCTAAGAGAGATGCCACAGACATGACAGCAAGAAGAAACATCAGTAACTGGTTCTGTCATTTTTTTCCCTTTAAACAAAACTACCCTCGCCACACAGTAGATTTCAGGTAAAAAGAATAGCCTCTAGATCTTAAGTTACCATAATTACTAAATCTGGACAAAACAAATACAGCAGGTTTGAAGCCACCTGATTTCCTGGCCGGTCTGGGCAGAAATCATAGCCTGAGCTGGCAGGTGAGCTGGACCTCCACCTCTTTTCACTCTTAGTTCCATAGAATCTTAGCTGCCAGGGCTCTCAGTCCCCAACAAGATTTCTATCATAACTTGGTGAACAACACTGGCCCTGCTTCCACTGTGTCTGTTCTTTGGCTACCTTAATATAATTTCTCTAAACCTGCCTGCTAGTAGGATCTCACTGTGTAGCCCAGGCTGGCCTAGTGCTCCAGATCCACTCCTCCGGGCTTTTGAGCACTGAAATGGCAAGTACCACTAATACTGTGACCACAGACAGAGGGAGGAAGGGTTTATTTCAGCCTACAATGTCTTGGGATATAGTCTATCCCAGAGAGGAAGTCATGGCAACAGGCGCTAAGGCCAGTCAGTCACATTGTATTCAGTCAGGAAGCAGAGGGCGAGAAGGCTACTAGCTAGCTAGCTAGTGTCTCCTTGTAATTCGAAGTCTAGGAGCCCAGCCCAAGGAATGGTGCTGCTCACTTTAAGAATGTCTTCTCACCATAGTTAACTTTGTCAAAGTAATGCCCCTGGCATGGCCAGAGGTTCATCTTCTAGGTGGATTTTAGATCTGTCAAGTTGATACTATTAACCATCACAAGACCTGACCAGTTTTCTTTTAATTAACTAGTTTATTTTTCTTATTTATTTATTTATTTGGTGGGGGAGCAAGCCATGGCCCATGTGTAGTCAGAGGATAATGTAGTGAAGTCAGTTCTTTTCTTTCACCATATGATTCCCAAAGATCAAACTTGGATCATCCAGCTCCATATCTTTACTGGTGAAGCCATCTCACCATTCCTAAGCTGGTTTTGTTAAACGCAAGATGATAAACTAACTGCTTACAATATTAAAACTCAAACGATAACATTAAGTGTAGTTACACAAATTCGAGTTGTATAAAAAGAGACTCTGAGCCAAAAATCAGGGGAAGGCTAAAATATCAGAGAGAGGACGCACCACAGTCAGTTCTCACTCAGCTGTCTTGCAGCTTCCTCAGCTTCTGCCAGTCACTTCTCCCTGTTGCTTCTGCCTCTGCTGGCTTCCTCAGAGCCCTCATACATTCTTCTTAGCCTGTCTCATCCAGGTTAGGGTTAAAGGTGTGAACTCTTCTATTTCTAGCTTCCTTCTGGAGGAAGGTCTGTTTCTGGAGTTAGGGGATCAAGGGTGTTGGTCACCCTTGGAGTATGTTATTGAATCTCAGCTGTTTATCCTTGTTCTCAAGGATCAAGAAATTCCTGAGCTGTCTGCCTAGAATTTGACTGTGTGCTGTCTCCCCAATATTCCAGATTTTATTAAATATGTAATGTATCACCACAATTAAGTCTTCAGAAACCCTTACACTCTCAGTAGAGGGCATAGGTTGGGTCGGAAGCTGTTTGTAATGGTCTAAAGTACATCTCAGGACCCTGTATATGCTCCCCCACCCCAGAGAGAGAGAGAGAGAGAGAGAGAGAGAGAGAGAGAGAGAGAGAGAGAGAGAGAGTTGTTATGCTCTAAAGAGAAGATAATGTTGGGAAGAAAATAGAGGCATTAGCCAGACCATTAAATAAACATGAGACTCAAAAGGAAAAGAGGACATTAGGAAGAACATTAGAACTTTTCTGAGTTTAACCATGGATCTGGCAACCCTGTAGGTAAGAATTAAACATGGATTCTCATATAGTTCCTCAGTTTCAGATCCTCCAGCTTTTCTGGTATGGTAGAGTTTCATTACTTTCTTAAAAATGGAACTTTGAATCATATTGTGTCCATATATTTACATATACCATATGTCCATATACAGTATGGATGCAGGAGTTAGTTTTACTAAAATGATAGGTAAACCAGAGGCAAAGAAAATAACCGCTGAATGTCTGTGTAAGCTGCCTAGTGAGAGCCCACCCCTTGACTAATGGGTGCTAAGGAGCTTGCTGCTCTTTGTCTGTGTGACCACGCTCTTGAGCTGTTGCCCATCTTGGTGGTTTTTGTCCTTTTCTGCTTTGCACCTTGTCCCTGGGACAACCATGTCAAACAGCCCCTGGCTCGATGTGTTACTAGTGCTTTGCTGCCTTCCTGCAGATTCTTACCAGCCGCCCCTTCTTTCTATTGGGAACTTCACTTATCATCTCCTTCTCTTTTGAGCTCTGTGTGGGTTCTCTTTCTGTGGGCTCACGGCAGCCTCCGGTGGTGGTCTGCATCCATCCCGCCTCACTCTGTATTAGAGCTGGTTCTGTTTGTCATGGTTTTCTCCATGTTTCTTTTCTTTTTTTTTTTATGGTGGAAAAAGTATATTTAGAATTAGCCAGCTGGACTGGGTTTAGATGATCCCAATTTTGTTGGTGACATCCAGAGCATCATAATCAGGAGCCAATCAAACATATGCCTTCTTTTCTCCGTCAGGCCTTATGAGGGTGTTGACTTTGGCCACATCTATGTCATAGAGTTTCTTCACAGCCTGTTTGATCTGGTGCTTGTTGGCCTTGGCAGGCATCCACAATGAACACAAGTGTGTTGTTGTCTTCTATCTTCTTCATGGCTGACTCAGTGGTCAGGGGGAACTTGATGATGGCATAGTGGTCAAGCTTGTTTCTCCTGGGCGTGCTCTTTCGAGGGTATTTGGGCTGCCTCCTGAGCCTAAGGATCTTGGGCCGACGTGCAGATCTTTTTCTTGTGGCTGTGGACACCTTTCAGCACTGCCTTCTTGGCTTTCAAGGCCTTCACTTTGGCTTCAGCTTTGGGAGGGGCAGGAGCTTCCTTCTTCGCTTTTGGCGCCATCTTGATGAAAAGGGTTCACTATTCTCCATGTTTCTTTTTAAGCTTTGGAAAGAAATGGTTTCTACTACTCTGCTCCTCAGAAAATCATTGTCTGGGCAGGACATAAGATCTTCTGTGAGCCTCCTGGTCCTTTCAGTTTTGTTCAGCATTTCATTACTTCACTGCATGTGTGTTCAGTTTGTTTGGACCACAAATAGCTTCAAGAGTTTTCAATGCAAATAATACTATAGAATATATGGAATAGTGGGTATAATAATACATACATCAAGTATAGCACCATAAATCCATGGTGCTTTGGTAGCATTTTATTAGCCTCTAGTATGCTACAATATATATGTAGAAACATTTACATTGTGGTTGGTATATATGACTTGTTAATAGAAAAGGCCTCACTTCTGGTGTTCCCTTTAACTCCATGCCTAGGGGAAAATCAGCATTAAAACAAAAAGATCCTGAAGCCAGTGGGATGGCTCACCAGATTAAGGCACTTGGCCACCAAGGCTGACAACCTGAGTTCAGTCCTTGGAACTCAAATGGTGGATGGAGAAAACGGATTCTCAAAGGTTACCCTCTGACCTCTGTATACACGTACTGTAGCATATGTACTCTGTGGCATTTGTGACTCATCCCTCTCCCCACAAAAACATGTAAAAAAGTTTTTAAGTTCTATTTGGAGATTGGAGAGGATCCTTTTACTAACTGTTCAATTAACGGCTACAATGCTGTACTTTCCCATTAGCAGCCTTTAGCTTCCATGCAGATTGGATGCTTTCCTTTATGATTTTAGGATTTAAATGCTCCTGTCTACCTCACAGAATAGTTTGGAAAGTGAACAGCATAATGTGTCTGGAGAAATTTTGTAAACTAGAGGGTTGTGGGAACTTAACAGAGGGCAGAGGTTGTGGGGACATGTCAGTGGTGTACACAGTGGTTTGGCATCCTCTACTGACTAGCTGAATGGCAGAAATGACGCTGAGCTTCAGCTTTTCCTCTAAAAGAAATAAAGTAATGCTGATAAATGTGAAGATGCTGATACATAGTGGGTTCTCATTAGATGTTTATCCTGGGTACCACACTATTAGGCTTAGGTTCTGGGTAATCCCCAAATGAGTTTTGCAGGGGGCAGATATCTGTACATGAAGTTAGTATATTTTCTCATATAATTTTGGCCAACTGTTTTATGTATTTGCCAAACTCAGAACTCCTGTTTGGAAACTTTGCCTTTGATTTGCAGAATTAAAAAATTTCTAAGATGGGGATTCACTGGTGAATCACTGATGGAAAACAGAATAATGAATAGTCAGTGTCTTCCTTAGAACACACAAGCCACCACAGATGGGAGCCACATGTAAATAATTAACAGTATCATTAATAAAAATTAAAATATTAAGGTAATTGTAATACTGTGTGTTTAAACTTTGTGCCCAAAATATTATTTGAACATGTGACCAGCAAGAACATTATTGGTAAGCTACATTATGTTACTTCCATGCAAGTTTGTTATGTATTTACACCTGTGTCACTCTTCAGTTCAGAGTGGCCACATTTCAAAGGCTCAGTGATCACCTGTGACTTAAGACTGATCCCCAAATAAGCTGAGACACTAGATAACTAAGACAGAGATTCCCTAGTACATTATTGTACACAACAAAGGGGTTTAGAAGTACTGGGCATACCATGTTGAGTTATTGTGGCGCACCTTGCTGTGTGTTAGGTTCTCCAGATGCTTGCTGTTCTCCGTGTTGGGCTACAGCAATGGGAACATTGTGGAGCGCCCTCCTCTGGCCAGGGTGAGAAGGGTTCCCTTCCTTTCAAATATTTTTAATTGTAACTAAAATATAGTTACATAATTTCTTCCTTTCATCTCTTCTCTTCAGTTCCCCTCATATCCCCTCCCCATTCATGGCTTCTTTTATTTATTATTGTTACACATGCATACATACACTTGTTTCATCTGATAGGAAGGACTTCCTTGGGAGGTCAGGAGTCACTTTGAAAAATTAATAGTGATTACAAACCCAGGCCCCTGAAAAAAAAAATCACTCTTAAGCTGAAACATTGTATTAGCTCTGGGTTTTATAGTCCTGATGCCTCTGTTCTGTAACAGTATAAAACTGTGTAGAGTATGTGCCCTAGACACCATCTAAGTTTGAGATGTTTACAGGAAATTTAGTGTGAGTGATGAACATGGCATGTTTCTGGTTGTAGAGCAAGAACACCCAGCAGTAATGTTTCAATTGGCAGTCACCATCTCAACTGACAACTATTAAATGAGTTATAATAGCCCTCCCCAGTTACATTTGCTTTGTGCTATAACATAGTTTTGTGGCTCTGTCATATGGAAAAATAAGAACAGGTAATGAAACAGGCCCAGGACAGTTTGGTGAAGAAGTTTGCCAAGAGTCCCACAGGGCATGGGCCTGCAGCCAAGTTCTCTGGTTTCACTATACAGACTTTTCACACCTTGCTTCCAGACAGTTTCCTCTAGCAGCACCTCAAGGCCTTTTCTGCCCGGTTTGTGGTAGGCAACAGAAGCACATCACATCAGACTGTGTCCTACAGAAACTTCTCCATGGGTGCTGTGGATCCAGAGTAGGGAAGGAGGGAGTCACTTGTGCATGGCAGGAAAGGTTCCACAGACACCCAGAGTGTTGTGGAGCAGTGTGAGTTCCCTATGCGTTCTCCTGCTTGCAAGGTTCTCAGAGAGCATGGTTTGGCAGGAGCATGTTTGATAAGGTTTCCTGGCAGTTAGGGTTAAGAAGAAAGACAAATGGGCACAGAAGAACCTCAGACATGCACTTGGTGAAAGAAATCAGTCTGAAAGGATGCACATAATGATTGTAGCTGTTTACCATTCCAGAAAACGATAGAAACTAAGTCAGTAGCTGTCAAATTGATGACCACCCTAATTGTCACCATAGAACCTTCATCCAGCAAATGATGGAAACAGATGCAAAGATCCACAGCTAAGCACTGGACTGAGCTCCCAGTCCAGTCAAAGAGAGGGAAGAGGGATTATATGAGCAAAGGGGTCAAGATCATGATGAGGAAACCCACAAAGACAGCTGATATGAACTACTGGGAGCTCACTGCCTCTGCACTGACAGTTGGGGAACCTGCATGACACTGAACTGGGCCCTCTGAATGCAGATGACAGTTGTGTAGCTTGGGCAATTTGTGATTTATTCCTAATGCATGAACTGGTTTTTTGGAGCCCATTCCCTATAGAGTGATACCTAATTCAGCCTTGATTCAGAAGGGAGAGGCTTGCTTCTGCCCCAACTTGATATTCCAGACTTTTTAAACTCCCCACGGGAGGCCTTACCCTTTCTGGGGGGGGGGGCAGGGCGGTGAAAGTGAGTCGAAGGAGGGAAGGGGAACTATGGTTGGTATGTAAAATTAAAAAAAAAAGTTTTAAATAGAAAAATAAAATAAATAGAATAATAAAATAAAAAGAAATGGGTAGAAGGAACAAGTCCTCAGAATGCAGTCTTTGAAAAAATATTTAAGTTCATAGCAATATTAAGAGGGAAGTAGATATTTCCTATACACCCCACCCCCACATATGCATATCCTCCTCCACTATAAACAGCTCCCAGTGGAATACAGTTTTTATAATTGGTGAACACACATGGATACTTTCTACCCATCTGATTCCATCATTTAATCTTGGTATTGTATACCCAAGTGTCTGTGGGTTTGGACAAAGATACAATGACAGGTGTCTGTCATTAAAAAAATGGATAGGCTATACCTGTTGTGGGGGCAGTAATACATGAGAAATCTCTACCACCCTCTCCATTTTGCTATGTGACTAAAATTCTTTTTTTTTTTTTCTTTTCTTTTTAAAAGTCTTTTTAAAAAAGCGAGGACCCGAGGAGATGGTTCAGCAGTTAAGAAGGCTCTTGCAGGGAATTGGAGTTCATGCCCAGCATCCCCAACAGGTGGCACACACATATATATAATTAACAAATAAAATAATTTTCTTAATTTAATAAAAATGGAAAGTGAGGTTGAGTTATGAGAGCTAATGGCCAGTGAAGATCCAGAGCTTGAGGACACTAAAATCTGAGTCTAGGCACTGTCTAAAGGCAACCTCAAGGCTAGTGGCTTTGAGAAGAGCTTACAGCAGTGTGAGTGAGTGAGTGGCCATCCAGGGGAGCAAGGCCCAGCAGCTTTACATGTCTACTAATATAGAGATATTTGACTGACATCTGTCAAAAACCGGTATACGAACCTTGATGATAGGAATACCATTTTCTTAAACTCAATAGAACAATGGCTTTTTGTTAGTTAGACCATTCTAATTATACGGTGAAGTGGAAGTCAGTGAAGTCCAGTTCTCTGAATAGGGAAATAACTATCAAATGGCTGAATATTTCTAAGATGCTGGAGGTCATGTGGAATGTGGTTTCACCCCTCACTGCAGGCTCACATTGCAGTGCAAGCTAGTGAGCAGGTGAGAAGGATCTCAGTGGTTAGCTCTGTGATAGAAAAAGCATAACTCTTACAAACTTTGGCACTGATGCAGCTATGTGCTGTGCAGTGTTCTCGAGATTGCTTCCAACACTGTTGAGTCCTCTGAGAACCACCTTTAAAAAAATCCTGTACATAAGCAAATTGTCATTGGTATAGGTGGTCGGTAGCATTATTAATAGAGTGCTAACTGAGCACTATCCTTTTTAACAAGCGTCTCTGATTGGTGATATGCTCTTATTGTTTGAGAGTCTTTTCCAGTCACTGTTTTCTGTAGCCTTCACAGCCGGGTAGGAATAAGACAGGAGACTGAGGCAGGGAGGCTGACTTTAGAGAAGCCATACCAAGTAGGGCTCAACCTCCTACGTGACCCCTCATCCTCAAGATGAGGAAAACAAGATTTCCAAACAGAGCAGACAAATTTAAGATGGCCCCTTTCTCCAGATGCCACATCATTCTCAAGGGCTGATAAGCCATCTCAGCACACCAGCACACCTCAGAGCATAGTCCATGAAACTGTATTAAATTAACAATTTTGTTTGAAAAAGCAAATTTGAACAATTTTTTAAAAAGATTTCTGTGTTTTAGAAAATTAATTCCCTAATATAGTGAGTATATTTCCTCTCTACCAAGCTAAGACACTATGCTCTACCAGCTGCCTCCCTAGTAACAGTTTTTGTTGACCACATTTGAAGCAGTACCATTGGCTTTAGGAAAAGAGTATTTTAAAATAGAACAGACTCCTGTTTTTAGAGCAGTGTCCCTCTCAGGAGGGATAGGGATACCCTGAAATTACTCAGATGCTGGTGCAAACACAGGTGTCAAGTCCCTACCCCACCCTCACCTCTATACCTTCAACCCCAATCACACTTTAGTTCATGGATCCTTTGAGTGCTCGATCCTGACTCTGGTGTACCCAGTATCTCTTTTGTGAGTTCCTTCCGGAGAGACTTGCAGTCCTGCTCCCACGAGCTGTGGGGTGTGGTGGGGTGTGGTGTGGTGGGGTAGGAGTGGGGGTGGAAGAAGAACCCAAGAAACAGTCTTGCTTAGAGCTGCTGTGAGGGTCTGTTCTGAGTTTATCCTGGAGTCAGTCCTACCCTTCTTGGTGCATGGCTGAGACCTTGGCCATCACATTTCATTTTGATAGGCTTCAGAAACTCAGAATACTAATCTTTGCTCCTCTGCCTTTGCTGCCATGTGGTGGTGATGGAATTAGACAAAGCATGTGAAGTGGACTACCTTAAATGTAAATCACCGACAGAATACTAAAGGTGCCGCATCTAATTCAGAGCTGTACTGGCAGGCGCCTGTCTCTTCCCCATCCTCTTACTTTCTCTGTCCTAAGCTGCAGTACGTTTAAGGGTGTCTTGGCGCCTCAGGCTAGCTCCTTTCCAGCCTCTCATCCCTCTACTCTTTCTCATTCACTGATCTAACAATGGCTGTCTATGAATGAAAAGTTCAAGAATCTCATAGCTGCTCAGTTCACAAAGCTAGATGTCTCAGCTGGTCTTCAGAATGTGCTGGAATCCTGAAGAAGTGGGCTCCAATGCCAGTGAGTGATGGACTTGCTAGCAAGGCGAGAGCAAGCAGGGAGAGGGCAAAAACGTCCTTCTTCCATGGCCTTATATAGGCTTTCAGCAGAAGGTGTGGCCCAGATTAGATCTGGACTGAAAATGTGTCTCCCATCGTCAAAGATCTGGATTAGAAGTAGATCTTGCCACTTTAAATTAAGTAGAAATCCCTCACAGATGTGCCCTCCATTTTGGGATTTTTGTTAGTTCCTGATGTTGTCCAGCTGACATCAGAGTAAGAAAGTCTCTCACATAGGGAGCAACTCTCTCAGTTTGCAAGCCCTTCTCATATCTGCTGCCTCACTTGATCCTGGCCAGAGTTCTTCAAGGTAGAAAGGACAGAGATGATTATATCACCTAAAGGTGAGCCCAATGTTCAGAGGAGGGTAGGAGGGGAGTGCGATGTCTTTTTTCCCTAGTGTGTGTCTGTGCTTAATGGATGGGATGAGTTATGGAATGAAGCAGTGAATCCTTGAACTCCTCTGAGGCTAGTGTGGGAGCCTCTGTGGTCTTAAGTATTCTTGGCAACATTTTCCTTCAGCCATATCCCAGACTTCACGAAGCCAGGTGTGTTTCCAGCTTCATCAGAGCAGCAGATCACCAAAAGAGCCACAACAGAAGCAAGATCTGTACAAGGCCCTGTTTGATTTGACACACACACCCCCTTTGTCATCAAAAAGGGTTAAAATTCAGGAGTGTAAGGTTTCTTTTCCTACAGAAGTCTCTGAGACTGTGATCTGAAAGACTGGAAAGCCAATTAAGGGGAAGAACACAGGATGGTTTATCTTTAAAGGAGGTGCCATCATTCTTCAGCAAACAGTGCTGGTTTAAGAATTTTGACCAAGTAAGCATCCAAAGCCTGGATTCCGAACTTAGTCTGCAGCCAGTTTAGCACCTTGGACACATCACTTCTTTCCATGACTTCAGTCTCTGGGGCTATAAGGGCAGGCAGTCATCTGCTCAGTAGAGTTGCTGAGCCACCTTTGGCAATTGCACAGTCAGAATGAAAGTAAATCATTGAATCCAGTCTCTTCCCTAAAGCAGAGGCACCCTGCAGTTCATCACGTCTTGATTGCCACCATGAAATCCAATTAATTTCCCCCATGGAGCTTCCCCCTTATGAAAATGGTAAAAGTGTCCTATCCATCTCTGGACCCTAGGGCCAGTACAGTGCCTGAAGCTAGCTAGCTACCAATCCAGCTTTACTTCTTCAGGTCATATGTGACTTTGTTTCCAGTGAGTTCTATGCTATAGGTCCAGAGGTAGTGCTCACGTTGCACACCTTTCAAGACCTGGGCTGCACAGTCTTGCTTTCCTCAGTCTTCACTGGTTTCCATTTCTACTGTCTCAACACCCTCTAAGAATATTTCTGTTTGTCAGCACCCCTCTTAAATTGTGACTTCAAAACTAAGCTTGGGGCTCCATGTGCTATCTAGAGGATGGGTTGCCTGTTTACAGCCTGCATGACAGAGGAAATGATTTAAACACCCATCAGTATTCCTGCTTCAGGGTTTGGTTTAGCTTTACACTATGACATATATATGCTACCAGTAAGTTTGTCCTGTGTATTTACAAGATCTCATATGGGAGGTTGGGTACTTGGATAGAGAGTCTATAAACAGATCCAGAAAAGCACACCAACTGATGTTCAACAGAGGTGTGAAGATAACTCAGTGATGAAAGCTTAGTTTGACAAAGGGCACCTGAGTGCTCATACATTACATTCAGACAGATCTGGTAGGGAAGAGGGAAGCTCACCAGACAACCAACATAACCATTCAGGTTTAGTGAGAGATCCTGTTTCAAAAAAATAAGATAGTGGTTGAGGAAGACCCTGTCCTGTGGGTGCTCACCAGTGCACATACAGACATACCACACACATACTTGGCAATAATGAAACAACTGGAGTTTTAAATTGAGCAAAAGCCTTGAATCCTTTAGCAAAGAGATATACAGAGGGCAAATGAGCATATGACAAGATTGAAACATTAATGACAGAAACATTAATTAACTAGGCAATACAAATTAAAATTATAGTAAGATCTCATCATGCACTTATTGTAATAACAGTCAGGAATGCCCAGCAGTGGTAGCTTTTCTACATTGCTAGAAAGAGCCAGAGCAGTCTAGCTATTGTCAATGAAATCTCTAGTTAACTAACTGGCCCTCTTGCATGTTTACTGTCTAGACAGGAAAAGTCTGTGTGTGACTATTTCCAGCAGCCCTATTGACAACTGTCAAAAATGGTAAGCTATTCAGGTGCCCTTCAACTACATGGGTAAATTATATACTGTATTTGTACAGTGACATACTTCAAAAAAGACACAAGAAGCTGCTGTTCTAGTAATTACACAACAATTTTGGTAAATTTGGGCATTACCTGCTAAGTGAAGAAAGCCTGTGTGAAAGATTGCATAGGACATGATTCCAACAGTATGGCATTCTTCAGCAGACAGCATTTCAAAACTGAAGGATGGATTAGTGGCTACCACAATGGGGTGTGTGTGCATGACCCCTATGGGTGAGCCAGAGGGTGTGGTAGGGGTTGAACTTTGGGGCTTTAGTGGAAGTTACTGAAGAGCTATAGTGGAAGTTACATATAGAGCTATGCAAATATTACATTTGTAGAATGCAAATCCATTCCGAAAGCTCAGAGGAGAACTAATTCCTTGTCATTATTCTCCTTTCAATTTGTTTGATTTGAAATTAGCCAAATCCAACTGATGTGGAACTCACTGTATAGCCTGGCTTACCTTGGCCCCCAGTTTTGTTCATCTGCCTCCGATGCTAGGATTACAGTGTGCAGCACCATGCCTGACTCTTTCTTTACATTTCCTTTAAACCCATTGGAGTGTTGCAGGAGGCCTGAGGCTTGGGAAACAGCTTTTGAAATCAGTGGTTTTCAGGTGGAGTTAGTTCAAGCTTACTTTGATGCCAGAGGGCACACAGCAGCTGTTATATTCTAGGGACCTTTTTCATCAGAAGTGTGCTGGCCTCCTTGTATTTTCTGTTTGTTTGTTTGTTTTGTTTTCTAGACAGCTGAAGTAATGAGAATTATCAGCTTGAGCAAGGCCTTTTCTAGTGAAGATTATTACTGATATGAGCCAAGATGATGACATGGCTTTCTTCAGCCATCTTAAAGCCTCACTCTTCTTTATACCCCACTTGAAATGCTTGTATTTGCATTCTGCATTTGGGGCAATTTTTAACCCTAGCTTTATTGAGCTATAATTTACATATTATAAATCCACTTATTTAAAATGTATAATGGGGTGAGTTTCAGCAGACTGATCATGGAACATGCTTGTTACTCAAGATGGTAATTATTCATTAGTGTGGTAGCTTTTGCTTTCATTTTTCTTTCTCATTGGTTCAAAGATCTCCAGTGTCGGTGACATAACTCCCTCTTGAATGAATTCTTGTTGCCTTCTGCTCTTTGCAGACAAAACACCCTATACATACACAAAATATACTGTGACTTAAATTTTTGTTTAAAAATTGCAACTATACTTTCTTTAAAAGTGGTCATTAATTATTCAATTATTCAATGCATATTCAAATTTAGCCTTTAGGTAAATAATAAACTTCACTAAGCAAATACACTGAATTTAAGTGGTCAACTCTTAAATTCAGCACTTGGGAGGCAGAAGCAAGAACATAATGAGTTTGAGGTCAGCCTAGGCTACCTATGTAGACTTTGACTTGGAAATACAAATAAATACATTGAGTTCGGAGAGATGGCTTAGCAGCTGCTTTTCCAGAGGACCCAAGTTCAATTTCTAGCACCTACACAGTCACTCACAGCCATCTCTAACTCCAGTTCAAAAGTCTTCTTCTAGCCTCCCCAGGCATCAAGTATGCATGTGGCACACAATAGTTCAACCAGCTATAAAGTGCGAGCTTTTCCCTTCAACTCTGAAGGTTCTGTCTCACTGCTGTTGGGTATAGAAATTACTCTGGGTTTTGTTCTGCTACTGGTGGTTTGGTTTTCTATGGAAAGCTTTTCAAATTTCTTCTTTATCTTTGATGTCCTTAAACATACTCAGTTTATGTGGATACTCAGTGTGCACTTGCCTCTTTTCCTAACTATTTGTGCTCTGATCTGAGCTTTTACATTGCACTGGAATTCTACATAATTCTGTCATTATTTGTTTAAATATTTTATCTCTATCTTTCTTTCCCTCCAAGATGACTTTTATGTAGAAATTGGTGTTTCTGCTCTTGACCTCTCTAGGCTCTTTTTCTTTCTTGTCTTTGTCAGTTCTTAGAACTTATCTGGGTGTTTTGTTTTGTTATTTCTAATCCCTGCCTACACTGCTGGGCCCCTCGAACACTGAGGCTAAAAGTTGGTTGGTTCTTGTTTGTTCCTTGTTGCTTATCTCCTCTTAATGCTTGAAGTAACTTTCCTTCTTTTCAAAGGTGTTCATCATGCCCATTGCATTTGAAAGTTCTGCATTACATGGTCAATCATGGTCACTGCTCTGTTTCCTTCTAAGTCTTTGTTTCATGCTTGCCTTTCTTCAAGATGTCACTCCCCCTGAGAGTTCATCATTATGTCTTTGAACATTTAGTTGCCATAGCCAATCATACCTGCTTATGCTGCAGATGAGTTTAGCAGGAGCTTCGTTAGAAAGGAAGTACCTAAGAGGGGGCTGCCCTGAGATGCCATAGATTCAACCCTCCTTTTCTCCATGTCTGTTCTTATCTGTATTGCTAGTGACTTAAGTCTTTGAGTCCCAGTTCTTCCATCAGAAGAGCTCAACTAAGATTCTGAACATGTATCCTATATCAAGAGCTATGCCAGAGAAAACTGTTAATAAAAGATGACTGAACCAATAGGCAACATTCTTGGAGAAGTGAATGATACCATGCCTGTGATATTTCCCTGCACTTTGCTCAATAAACACTGTTGATGAAGTAAAGAGTATAAATTGAGTCTTGGAAGGCAAGCCAAGTTTTGATTGCGGAGAGTTAGAGAGTAATTTCTGGAGGGAGGAAAGCTACGTGTGAAGGAAGGCATAGAAGCTTGAGTGGCTGGGCCTTACTTCTCCTGTGTCAGTTCATGAATATGAAGGGTGTGTGTGAAGACAGATCAAAGCAGCATCCTCATATGAGTGCAAAGTCCATGGAAGTCTTAGGTTATAGGAAGCTGAAGAGACAGGTTGCATCTATCCTACAGAATTGCTCAAGTGCTTTTATCTGGCTGTTTATACTTTATTTTCCAAGCCCCATAGTTTAAGAGAAAGCATATGAGGGCAAGCCCCAGGCTGCAAGTAGATACTTGGGAATGAGTCTTCAAATTTTGACTGGGGTGTGTAGTAAGCTGGTCTTCACAGAGCTGGTTAGCTTAGGCAGGACCTACAGCAAGAACAGCAACTGTGTTGTGTGTGAGAGCACAGTGGCTAGCTGTAAATTTGAGTGCAAACTCTGTAAGAAATGCCTGGAAGGCAGTCATTGAAAATACAAGAATCTCCAGCAAATCCAGTTTCCATTTTGGTTTTTGAAGTCATAGTGGAGGCTCTAAAGACTCACTCAGATAGTGACAGCACAAATAACATATCACATTAAAATGCTTAGTGCACATTGCTAATGCAGCTTCATCAAGTCATAGATGGTTGCAAATTCTGGGTGATGATTTCTCTGCCCTTTTTACTCCAAGGCCTCCCTGCTTTCTTCTCAGAATGCCCTGCCTTTACTACAGATGCTGATGAAGTACCAGTTCTATGAGAATTATCTCCTGTGCTATCAGTCAGAGTCCCTTTTGCTGTCGCAAAGGGCTAAGTGTTCAAAGTTGACATCCCAGAGTGGTGCTTTTGAAGGTTGTGACCCATTAGGAAGAGGTCATCGGAGGCATGTCCTGGAAATTGTGAAGGAATCCTAGCCTCTTGCTCTATGCTCTTCCTGGCTGGTATTGTAAGTTGTTTGCTCTGCCATCTGCTTTTGCCATTGTATGTCACCATTACCAGAGGCTCAGTACATGGGGCTGCCTGATCTTAGACTGGACCCTTCAAAAGCATGAGCACAGTCTCTTCAGGAGTAGGTATCCAGGCATTTTGTTACAGTAATACAAAGGTGATGAACATGATGAAAGGTCACTCCATCAGAGAACACACAGATTCTTGAACCCAATTGAAAGTCTTTATTTGCTGGCTGGTACACAGAGAACTTGCCCAAATTGTGTAACCATGAGCCTTACCAATTTTGGCTTTTTCTGCCCATAAACCATTCCTGGTTCACACTTCCATTAGCAAGAACAGTTAGCAATAAGCAGAGCTACAGAAGCAAAAAAGTAAAGTTAGTATATTTAGGGACTTTCCCAGAACTATGGGCATGCTGAATTAGGTCTTTGTTCTCATTCTAACAGGTGTTGGGGCCTATGTGCTGGGCTCTTCAGTCACAATAGTACTGTGGTATCTCTAGTTATGCTAGGTTCTAGGTGAGATGAGCAGTGCCAGTTTGCAGCTCTCTTCCAGAGGCTTTCTATGTAAGGAGATTCCTGGCTTGGAGTTAGCCCCTGGCTTGTTTTTAACAAACTCCAGGTTCTTTGAAGTCTAGCAATGTTCAAAGTACCTCTTCAGGTCAAGTGGATGTTTCTGTGTTGACAGGCCAGGGCCAGGGACTTTGGCCTGTCTGCTGCAGATGTTGGTGTCCTTCATTCATGTGTTCCTTTGTGCAGTCACCATTTACCCTAAGCCTTCGAGGTACCCAAGGTACCCTAAGCTCTGTGCTGGTACTGAGCTTGGTGCATGGTATCATATTACAAGCTGTGTCCTCCAACAGGACAGTTTCCTTCCTCACTAACCTGTTTCTTCAGTGTATGTGGGAAGGGGCACATTGACAGCATGGATGTGGAAGTCAGAGGACAACTTGCAAGGGTCAGTTCTGTCCTGCTGGGATCAGACTCAGGTCAGCAGGCTTGGTGCTGAGCTCTCTTACCCGCCTCATTCATGGGCCTTTAAGAAAGCCATTCCTTCCAATGAACAGATGAGGAAGCCAGAGTTGAGGGTGGGGATGATAACCAGGGAGTGCTGCATAAAGCAAGGGCAGGCAAGGGCCTTTCTCCTTCTGTGTTCTTTTCCATAATTCTGCCAAGTGTTTTATTAAAGCTCTCGGGGGTGAGTTAAAAGACCTCCTGAAAGGTTCACTCTAGCTACCTCCTTACTGAAAGCAGAAAAAGATAGTAGTGCCATGTGAGGGTAGAGGAAGTGGGGAAGGAAACTGAAAGGCACTTTCTCACGGAGATCTTTATGCAGAGGCCAGCATCTTCAGGAAATGGAAAAAAAATTGCTAGTGTGATAACCATAACTAATTCTGTCCTTGATGAAGTGATGGTGATGACTTACTTTAAAAATAGCTGTAAAATGAGCAAAATCTACCTAGGGTACTGAAGGTCATAAAATACCAAATCTTTGCTGTTTTTAGTTGCTAATGGGCAGCCTGGGACTCTGATTATTGAGAAGAAATACCATGCTAAGGCCCACAGTGACCAGAACTGTCTGGCTCTGTTTGCTTTTCTGTCTTAGGGGAAATGATAGTGTCTAAAGAAATCACAGGAAGTCAATCCTGGAGTTCCAGGTTACACATAGTAAGACTTGATAAGAACTAGAGAAAAAGGAAGCTCTGTGGTTGGAACAGAGACAGCTGAGTTGTTTGTATGGCTTCACTTCAACTTTTGCCTCAGGGCTGCCTCTCTCTCTCTCTCTCTCTCTCTCTCTCTCTCTCTCTCTCTCTCTCTCTGTGTGTGTGTGTGTGTGTGTGTGTGTGTGTGTGTGTGTGTGTGTGTGTGTGTGTTGCTCTCCAAAGAGCCTAGCTCAGAATCCCCTCTGCAGAGCTAGACACGAAAGGGTGATGGAAAGCTGCAGGATATGGGACAGTCAC
The DNA here is from genome assembly GCA_004025045.1 of Sigmodon hispidus. Classification (NCBI taxonomy): domain Eukaryota; kingdom Metazoa; phylum Chordata; class Mammalia; order Rodentia; family Cricetidae; genus Sigmodon; species Sigmodon hispidus. The sequence continues at coordinate 117,234 of PVIH01004308.1, forward strand.
CTCAGTCTGAGTGAAGAGACCCACTGTCACTGTAAAATGTTTCCCTTAGGCTAGTATGTTGGACCCTGCAGTCTCCAGCTAAGAATACTGTTTGGAAGGGTTGTGGAGACTCCCTGGGGGAAGGAGGTCACTGGAGGTGGGTCTTGAGGTTTTATCCCCTGGCCCTGCTTCTTGTCTGTTTTTTCCTTCTTCACTGCTGACACAAGTAACCACATACATAATACTCCTACCTTTTCTGCCATAAAAGATTTCCTTCCATTTTGTGTCCGTTTATTTGACAGGGGCTCAGCTCACTCTGTAGACCAGGTTGACCTTGAATTCACAGAGATCCACCTACCACTGCCCCCAAATACTGGGATGAAAAAGTGTGTCACCACGCCTGGCTAGACTACTTCTTAAGCCATTAGCCCACAAACCTTTCCTTGGGTTTTTGTCACAGCAACAAGACAAATAACCAACACAGAAAAATGGCGACCAGAAAGTGCCTGCTATGCAAGCATAAACCTGAGTTGAGTTCAGATCTCTGGCACCCATGTAAAAGGCAGGCACAGCATGCACTGGTGAACCCATCAGAGCGGTTGACGGGGGACAAGATAGATCTCTGTATAGTTCATTGGCTAAATGATGAGTTCCAGGTTCAGTGAAGGACAAAGATGAAAAATGGTAAGAAATAGATAATACTCAGTATTGGTTTCTGGCCTCTGTGAGCACATACAATTATGTACTCTCTCTCTCTCTCTCTCTCTCTCTCTCTCTCTCTCTCTCTCTCTCATACACACACCATCACCACCAACAACAACAAAGAAATGCAGACAGTAGAAGTCTGGCTCATAAGGTTTCAGAGGGGAACAAGGACTTTATCAGGGCCTGGGTTAAAGTTCATTCATGTGAATTTGGGGAAAATGTATGCCTGTATTCTGCCTATGTCCCAAGAACTTGAATATGTTCAAAATAAATTCAAAAGCCATGGACATGCCAGGCCTGCTGCCTTACACCTTTAATCTTAGTATTCAGGAGGTATAGGCAGAGGGATGTCTGTGAGTTTGAGGCTAGCCTGGTCTACATAGTAAGTTCCAAGCCATCTAGGGCTGCCTAGTGAAACCCAGTCTTTAAAAAAAATAAATAAGAACAATGAACTCATTTGTTTGGCAAAAGACATTTTAAGGCAGCAGAGCCACTCAGCCTGTGGGAATGCTTTTGCTTTGGCTCTTGTCTAAGTCCACAGTGAGAGCAGCAGGTGGAATAGAAATGTAGCAATACACACTTGCAGAGGAAGGAGCCCTGAGCAAGTTGCAGGCAAGGTGGTGTAAATGCAGATGTAGTTATTAGATAGGAACCTCGTGTTTTATAGGGATGACAGGAAAGATTCCTTGAGGAGACCTGAGCCACCAAAAGCTCCAACTTATGAAGATGTGAATTTGTTTGACAGGAGAGAGCCCAAAATAAGGGTGTCTACAGGGGATCCTTGCTGGATAAACACCCTGAGAAGCGTTTCTTGGGATCAGCCTTCAAGGCACAGAACAACTTTGATCCAGGCTACATCTCCAGCAGGAGGTATGAGGTAGGACAGTTCTAAAGAGAGTGGAAGCTCATACCTAGGGCCAGCCCACTGAAGCCAGGCAGTGTGTGGCAGGATCAGATTGCTTACAGGAAGCCCTAAGAGGTCTGTCTCAAAAGCTAAAGTGGGGAGTGATGTAAGAAGACTCTGTGTATTGGCCTCTGACTTACATACATGTGCACATGTAGGCAGGTACAGGTACACCCACATATACAAAATAGAAAAAAAAATAAAGAAGTTGCTGGGCTTGATGGTTCATGTTTGTAATTGTAGCACTTGAGAAGTAGAGACAGGATTGGGTGTTCAAGGTCATTCGTGGCTACAGAGAGTTTGAGGCTAGCTAAGAATCAAAAGAACAGAAGGAAAGGTCACTTTGGAAAAAGGGTCAGAGTGATGTATTGCATGCTTAAAGATGAAGGAGGGAGTTGTGGACCAAGGGTTGCGGGTATTATGTAGGACATGGGAAAGGGAAGGAGCTAATTCTTCTGCAGAGCCCCAAGAAGGAAGTATGACATTTCCAACATCCCAATTTAGCCTGGTGAGATCTGTGTTGAAAATCTGATCCATGACTTCTGACCTACTGTTACCCTACAGAATTGTAATAATAAATTTTTATGTCTGTAAGCTACTGTTGTTACTTGTTACAGCAGTAACAATAAAGAATACGGAATACAACAGGTTCTTAATAAAAGTTCCAAAATCTTTAAAATAAGTATTAACAGAACTGAAGATGGAGAGAGAGATATCCATCTTTAAGCCACTTAGAGCTTTTAAGACCTTTCTCTCAGCAGTTGACAATATGTTTAGAGAAAATAGTAAGGATATAGAAATTCAGCACCTATTAACCAGCTTAACCTAACTGACATTGGAGAGAACACACTTTCTCTCTTGTGACCATGATATATTCGCCAAACTGAGCTATATGTTGAACCCTAAAAGTCTCTATACAGGTTAAAACAGTAGAATTTATCCCCAGAAATAAAAAAAGAGGCTATATTAAGCATATGCTCTGACTACAATAGAACTAAGTAAATAGCAACAGAGCAAGAAAATATCAAAGATTTTGAAGAAAAACAAAATTAAATAGTACACTTCCAAATAATGCACAGATAAAACAAAAAATTCACAAGGGAAAATAGCAAATACTTCAACCAGCAGAAAACAAAACCACAAGTCAAAAACATGGTTTGCACTTGACATGCACGTAACAGGAAATGTAGCTCTTTAATGCTTTGAAAATGCATTTTCAATGTTCAAAAGGTGTTCATGTCTCCAGTTAGAACGAGCCCTTTATGCTCTCCTTCACATAGCTGTCTCCCATTATTGCAATACTATTTCAGTGCATCTGTGTGCTCACAGACCCGTGTATCCACTGTGCACCCAGGCCTTCTTTGCTTTTTCATAGGAAACACTGTGTGTTTTAGGCTGACCTCAAACCCATGAACTTCCTGAGTGCTGGCATTGTAGGTGTGCTGATTGTACCAAGCTGTAGGACTGTAAAAGCCATCTAATGCCTATCCCTCCTTCCAATTCTTGGGTTTTGGTTTTCTAGCAGTGTACATGACTTCTTGTGAGTTTTCTGCTAAGTTAAGGAATTGTAAAGAGTAGATCTTCATGGAATAGGAAAAGACTCACCCTGTGTTACAGTTAAGGAAATGGAGGCTAAAGTCTCTGAGTAGGTGACAAACCCAGGTTCCCCATGTTCTTGCAGTGTTCTTTTACCTGTGAGTAGCTGACTACAATAATCTTTTAGAAAGACATGTCTTGCAGTCATAATGCAGATCTACCCTACAGTCAAATAGAAAGTCTGTTATAGCTGTACACACTGTTCAGGCCCCTGCTCTCAGAACTTGCCAGGACTGACTTTCTGAGCCTCGTAGCCTTTCCCATAGAGGCCTGTAGGAAGTCATCTGCTGTGACCCTGCACTATGTCAAGTGGGAACCAGAGTCCAGATTCTGCGGTAGTTCTGACCTACACCAGACAATGGAGCCAGTAGTCACTGGTGGGGCCAATACTACAGCCTGATCCTTCACTCCTGGCCAGCTTTGTTAGTTTTCAAACCCTGAATAAAGTGCTAACTAAGGTGCCTATTAACATATGAGAGCGGACATTGTCCACCAGCCTCCTCTGCATCACCAGTTTGTGTTTTGGAGTCATCTAGCTGGATGCCCCACCCTGACCTAGGCTCTCCAGCTCTTCCTCAGTTGCTCTTCCCTATAACCTCAGCCTTTTGGCTCAGTCCTCTGGGCCTCTTAGTCTCTGGGTCTCTTAGATTCCTGGCTTGTTCCTGACCTCTTGGCTTCTGGTTCTCCCCTCTCTTCCTCTTTCTCCTCACATGTTCCAGTTCAGTTTGCTGCTTGTGTCTACGTTGGACTCTTCCACATGCCTCAACCTCTGCTCTCCCTTATATCTATAATAAAAACCTCAACTCCCTAGCAGCAGTCATGCCCTCTTTATTTTTTTGTGGCACTCAACAGGAAACTCGGTCGCTTGAGATTGCCAGTCTCAGGCCTAGGCAGCAGAACTCAACCGCCTACACTGCTGAGGCCCTGTGCTGTTAGCTTCTTGTTTCGCTGTTTTCTACATAGGTTTCAGTTTTTCACTAGGGTTTGTTTCCCCCTTTGTCTCTGGTTCAGCTTCCTTTTCCTGTTTGGTTTTAAGTAGAGTCTGAAATTGTAGCTGTCTTCATAGGGTTTGTGGTCCTCTGATCCACATAACCTGGTGGAGCACAGGACTCACCTTCTCAGGGCTCCCTGTACAGGCTTCATCCAGCTATGGCCCCAGGGTGAGTAGGGGGACCCAGCATTGGATAGAGGGGTGTCTAGAAGAAACCTAGACTCTTAATGTTAAAGGTTCCGTAGAGGTCATTTCTGGTCCTCTTGGATGTGATGGGAACATCCAGGACTAGAGTAAGTTAATGGCTCAGTTCCCTCTGCTCTTTTTAGTCTCTGGTCTATGCTTGTGGATGATGACGACCTTGAATCACTTGAGTGAAAAAGACTTACTCAGAATTGACCACCTACCTTGAAAGGTAGAGGGGATTCTGAACTCTGAGGGGAGTGTTTTTGACTCAGAGGTATGAGTGGTGGGTCTAGGCTCCCTTCAGAATGATCAAGGCAGCTTGTAAGCTGTGCCTTTGGACCAAGATGAAAGACCTGAGTTCCTTTTACCTAGAAACCATATGTGCTATGACCTGTGGAGAGATTTGTCCCCCTTTGGCTTCTAGTCCCATAGACAATGTTGGACATTGCTGAGAACTAATCACTTGCAAACATGTTTTATTGTGAGTAGATATGAGTGCCCCTTTCTTTGTAACTAAATAAAAGGTTATGATAGGACCAAGTTTTATCCTTCAAGATTTGGGACTTTTATTTGTCTAGATCATTATAGCTTTGTGTCTCCACATAAAATAATAATTTCCACTTTAAAAAATTACTTGTTTGTTGGCACATACCTTTAATCCCAGTGCTTGGGATTAAAGACAGGAGAATTACTTGACTTTGAGGCCAGCATGGTCTACAGAGTGAGTTCCAAGATAGCCAGGACTACAATGAGAAACCCTGTCATGAAAAAACAAACAAACAAAAATTATTTGTAAAATGCTACTTTGCCGCCTGTCTTCCTTTGCCTGATGGCTGAGGATACTGAGGCTCTGAAAGGCTGTGGGGCTTCACCAAGGCCCACCTGGTTGAGGAAGGACCAGGCCTGGAGGGAGCTTTCTCAGAGTGCCTCATCCAGAGCTAAAGAGTGAATGAGTACAGCCTGCAGTTTGCTCCTGGGCAGCCAGGGAGCTCGGCTGCCTCTCCGCTTAGTCTCTGCTGAGGAGCTGCAACCCAGGGAGGCGGGGGAAACACTGGTGTGTTGCTTGAGTTTTGGTGACCTTAACTAATCTTTTATTTTTCCTCCTTTGCAGTCAGTTTTCTGTCATTTCAGTAGTCTTTCTGTAGCTTCAAGTTTTGTTTTGTTTTTGTTTTAATGGAGCAGTGAAAAGCAAAATGGTTTTCATTCAGAGGTATGGTATTTTCAGTCATAAATTACATTGTAAACAGTTGAGCAAGCTTACTGTTGGTTACTGGTGGTAGAAAATAGTACCAGGAGGAAATAGGGAGGAGGTACTGAGAGTTTCTTAAAGGCCTTTTAACCCATAGACATTGGAGAAGTTGCAGCTGGAAAGCACCCTGGAGACTGTGACTACAGGTCAGGGCAGCAGAGCTTCCGGCCTTGAACTTTTCACTCCAGCCAGAATATGCTTTGTGTTCCTTATGCACTCTCTGCCTAGTGCTGAAGAAAAGCCTTTTGTATTGCACTGTTGTGAGTGATATGAGTTTGAAGTCTCAGTTCATCTCTGAACACCTAAAGTTGGCAAAGACTGGACTGTAGTGAGTTAGTAACCAAAAGTAAGAAAAATCTGGGTTTTCTGATGTCTGCTTCCTCATCAAGGTGTGTGTTTGGCTATGCAAATAGGCTCATGACTTGACACTGGAACTATCCATGTGTGCTATGAGAGCATCTAGATTCCTCATTGACCCTGGCATTCATGGTAGGGCTACAGAGGGCTTCCTGTCACCACCACCACTTAGTACCTACTTAGAGACAGGAGCTAGATTCTCCTGCACACTTGTCAGGACACAACACTGTCTCACAGCAGTCCTGACGAGGACAAATGGGGATACCACCTAGGACTAATATGAAGGTAGCATAAAGATGGATCATACATCACATAAAGGCAAAACAGGCACCCCTAACACCCAGAGAACTCCAAAGATCGTATGTCCTTTCCATGTAGATAGTCCATCTAGAAAGAGAAATGAGCATCAGCTGAGTGAATGACATACTGCCTGGATGTGGGTAGCTTCCCTTGTCTTCCTTCTGTGACACAATACGTGTCCCTATAGGAATTTGAGAGAGGGTTGTCATCACAATTGGATTCTTTTAAGGGATCCACTTTAGTGAACAAGGGAGTGAGGGAAAACCCCTCTTACACATTTGTTCTTTCCCAAAACTAGAAGTTGTTCATACACCAGGGTCACAAGCTAGGGACAGCATTCCTGGACTCTTCACAAACACATTTCTGTTTCATAGAGAGATAAACCAAGAGAAGGAGAAAGGACAGGAGCAGAGGTATAGCTAATGAGTGTAAGTCCAAGGCTGGAATATGAGCCTCCCATATGCTTTGCTGTCTTGGAGGGAGAGCTGACCTTCAGCCTCAGACCAATGGAGGGATGAGTACCAAGGAGTGACAAGACACTCTGTATAGGACAGTGCAGCACAGACAATAATACGTAGACAAATAACGCCACACTCACTTAATCCCACTACTTGAAAGGTTGAGGCAAGAAGGTTGCTGTGAGTTTGTGGCCAACCTGGTCCACAGAGTGAGCAATTTAGTGAAATCCTACCTCAAAAAAAAAAAAAAAAGTAGGTAGCATGAACATCAGTGGTTGAGGAGTTGGGGCTGTTGGGAGAAAGTAGCCTCTTAGAGATGCTGAAGCACAGGAAGGATTTCTTTCAACTGGCCATAGCAGGTATCAGTCAGCCTAGGGCTGCTGTAGCTGCTAGAGAGACAGTTTTAGCAGGAGCAGAGGAAGGGCAGGCAACAGTGAGGAAATATGGGAGAGTTAAAAAAAGAGCAGCTGGAACAATGTGGAGAGAATGGCAGGCCACTACCTAGCTGTCCTTTAGTGGAAATATTTTCTTTAACCGTGAAGTGGTTACATGAGATAGATATAAAATTTAGAAGTGAAAACTGGTATAGCAGAGTGAGATAACAAGTGCCCTGAGGTGAGAGCAATTTGGTGGACTGGAGTCATGTGACTGTGGGAAAATGGAAGGGAATGAGGGCCAAAGATGTAAGCACACAAAGCCTGTCAGTGCACACACAGACGTTTGATTTTACTTATCAAGTCATGAGAAGCTTTGGGGAGAGGGCAGCTAACTGAACGTGAGCACTGGCTTCTGTAGGTAATAGTTGGCACCATGACAGGATGGGAGGTAGAAAGTCTTCTTGGGAAGCTGCCTCAGTCATCCAGGTCAGATGCTGGTGATAAGCCTGAAGGACTTCCTAGTATACCTATGTGAATGTAAAGGAAGCCTGGGTGTGACTCAGGTGGATGGTAGTTCCTGGGGAACAGAGCTTAATTCAGGCAGCCTGGAAGAAGCTGTGGGCTTTGGACACGTGCATTTGTACAGCATGTATCCCTAAATGTTTCTTGCTCAAGACTGACAAGTAGGAATACCAAGTATCACAGGGTAGCCTCGGGGGAATACAATGTGAATGAGTAGCTGATTGTCTACCCCTACCAGTGTGAGCCAGTTCATTCAATGCCTTCCTTAGTCTGGTGGTCTTTATCATGTTTAGGGTTTTTGTTTTGTCCTGTTTGGTTTTCTCAAGCACTCATCAGCTCCTGATAAACTCCATAGTTCATTCAGGTTTTAACCCTATTTATTTCCCCTCTTCACCCCAGCTAGAACACTAGTTCTTAGACAGGACTCGTGGTCCTTTTAGTTCCCTGGTATTTCTCCAAAGCCTAAGATAACGTCTGGGAACTCAGACATATTGAATCTCTAGGTTGAATTCTTTTTTGATACTCTGCGCTAAGAGCAGCTGCCATAGCTGCTCAGTGAAGCTTCCTCCAGTGTCAGGCATTATGGTTGCTCTGAGTGGGGAAGAAATAGTGGCCCCTGTGCACTAGATACTGGCTGTCGACACTTGTCTCCACTGCTCTCAGGGGCCTGCAGATCTCCTGTGTATGAAGATGTCTGAAGTCTTGCACAGTCTGAGTCACCAACAGCCTCAAAGAGCCCCTGGGATTTCCTTCATCTGTCCCAGAAGCTTGTGACCAAGTGAGCCTCAAAGATCACATAGTTGTTCTCTTCTGGGACCTGAAGCCACATTACCCAGGAGAACTGAAATGTTTGCCCTCTCCTTCATCCCCAATGGTCCAGTGGTCAAAGTGATCAAACTCCTGGCCACTCAAAACAGGGCATCAGTTTCCTCAGGCACCAACCAAGTAGAGAATGTGGGAAAGCTGGTCAAGTCCAGTGGCTCCTTTGATAACTGGGTCACTGGAGAGAAGTCTGATGTCTGCCCTTGTGTAAGAGCTAGCTGACAAGCACTCTATCCATTGAGCTGGTATGCTGCATGCCATCTCCATCTTCTGAGCTCTTACCTCACTTTCACCCAAGAGAGACAGCACTGTCAAGGTGCTTATTCCAGGTCACACCAGCATCCTTTCTACTGGGATTACAGCCAGCTCCTTTGTGCCACATCTATCCTCTCAGTAGTAGCTCCTCACGGGAATTTGCCTTAAACTGTATTCAAGGTTAAAATCAAAGCCCCTTATTCTGAGTGTTTACAACCTCTGTCATTGCACACTAACTCGGCCCTCATGCAGCAAGTCTTGCACTTGTCTGGCAAGGGTCTGTTATCCTAGATGGGCCCACCAGCCTAGAGGTGCTTGGTATCAGGATGCATGTTGCTCATTTCTGTCCATCCTTGTCCTAATAAGTAGTGCAGATACTCAGCTGTTGGTTGAACTGAGCTGAAGGGTTGTGCTGAGGATTGGGGGCGTTAGTTGAGACCCTATGATCTTCCCAGGCTCATAATGTACCCTCAGAGCTGCACATTGCCCTAGTCCTTGTCTCAAACTGGATCTCCACAGCTGTCTTGAGGTTGTGCTGAAACCCATTCTACTTAATCAAAATCACAGACTAACAACACAGGACAAGAATGAATCAGATTTTCTGAAGCCAAGCAGTGGTGGCACACACCATTTGTCCCAGCACTTGGGAGGCAGAGGCAGGAGGATCTCTGTGAGTTCCAGGCCAGCCTGGTCTATAAAGCAAGTTCCAGGGCAGCCAAGACTGTTACACAGAAAACCCTGTCTTAAAAAACAAAAACGAGCTGGAGAGATGGCTCTTTCCTCTGATATTCCAGACTAATTTTATTAAATATAAAATATATCATCACACAGGACAACTAGGACTGCTCCACAGAGAAGCCTTGTCTTGAAAAACCAAAAACCACAAAACTGTGTCTGTGATGAGAAAGGAGATAGATACAGAAGGCTTTATTACTCCTCCCTCATAAGTTTACAATGGAACTTTTTAGAGACACTCAACATATTGTTATGTTCTTAAAACTTACTTTGACTTTCAGTATTGTTAATTGCTCACATCACATTACTACACAATACTTGAGGTAATTAACTGAGAAAAGACAGTGTACTTAGTTCACAGTCCAGGATTGGGGTGTTCTGTTTCTTTGGGCTTCTGGCAAGAGTGGCCCATCATCATGGAACCATCATATCTGACACCAAGAAGAATGAAAACAACTGAAAGGAAGACCAGGATCCTGTAGTCTTTTTGTGAGAACCTCACTAGTCCCAATTCTCCCAGCAGAGCTATTGTAGGGACCCATCCTTTAACACAGGTGTCTTTGAGAACATTTGTCCAAACCAAAGCAGTTGTAGATAACAGACACACTTAGCCAGCATCACCAGGAGCTTGTGTTCATTTGAGAACCTCACCTGTAAGCTAGCATTTAGCTATCCTGAGTGGTCCATGTAGAATTAATAATCGACCAAATTTTCAGAGGAAGGGCACAGATTCACCTTGGACCAGCAGCTTTGCCATGTGACCTCACATTTTCCATTCTGAATTTGAACTGTTGGACCACAGGAACCAACCTGAAGTAGCACCACAAAATAGACATTTAAGTCCAATGCTAAACTTGTTTCAGATCAGTTCCCATTAAGGGCCAGCAGAGTCACCCTGTAGATGGTTGTAAATTTCCATGGACCATCTGGTGACCACCTTTGACTAGTTGTTTTCTTTAAATGGAAGGCAGCATGATGTTTGTGCCACTTGGGTGCTAGGATAGATGCCATCATCCTTCTAATCTATGCCATATAGAAATGGGGTGAGGAAGGCAACCTAAACAACGAGGCCAAGTTCTGCACAAAAATTACTAGTATCAGTGAAAAAAGAAGTAACCTAACAGCTTAGTTTAGAGTAAACAGAGCACAGCCAAATGTTAAGGCATGAGTAGATCTTGGCTGGAAAGTTTCCAAAAACTTTTGGAAAAAAGTGTAGACTCTTTATTAAAGAAAAAAAAGTCTTTTTAAAAGTATGATAATGATGTTTAAATTATATGTTAGAATGCCTATTTTGTTGTGCTGGGTAAGAAGCCTAAAGCCTCACATATTTAGGTAAGTGCTTTGCCACTGATAGGCATCCTTGCTAGTATGTCCTTTTTTTGTTTGTTTTTAAAGAAAACTATACTTTGTTTCCTAGTGAGTGAGGAGGTTCTGTGCCCAGTACTGCCCCCATCACTGATTCACTTCCCTCCTCAGTTGCCCCCCCCACACACACACTTTGGTGTTTCCAGAAGGGTTAGTGTTCTAGTTCACCTGCAGATGCCAGTTAAAGAGACTGCAGTGAAAAGCAAAGAAAGGACTTTGGTTCATTATGGCTACATTGGGAAAAGGAACAAAAGCCCCTCACGTTAATTCCAATGGAATTATCTTTGGGATTAGTTTTAAATAAGGGCAAGAGGAATGCATAATTTGGTTCACTTCTCTCCTGCCTCCTCAGCCTCACTTTCATTTCTAGCAAACTTGAAAAATAGTCCTGTACAATCATTACCCTGAGTACTCTTGCTTGTGTGTACTCATGTACCTCCACTATGTGTGGCAGAATGGTGAGCTAGCTGGGACTAGACCTTGCTTTCTGACTTTCTCCAACATTCATTCATATCCATGTTCTCTGGCACACATGTGTATGCTTTTGATCATAAAAGAAGAAAAAGAGCAGTGTGGAGAAGCACCAAGGAACTGCTGTGTCTTAACCCATGGTGGCTTTGAGAATGAGAAAAGGAAGACCTTGAGTAGTGGGAACAGGGCAGGTGGAGCATGTAAGACTGATGAGGTCATTGAGGGAGGCTGGAAGAAGCCTCCAGATGGGCTTCTTCTATCCAGTGACATTTCTCCATAAACCTTATATTACTCAGTGTGAAGGGAAAGTAAATGGAATGATGCCTTTTATATCAGTGATTTTGAGTGCCCACCAAATTATTGTAGGCTTTGCTGTGCAATGTTCTATCATACTAGTATATGATAGCTTCCCAGAGAGGTTGGAATTAAGATCCCTGTTTGCTTTGCCCACAAAGCTTCTTATCTGAAATCTAGTAGGTGAGCAGGAGCCTTGCTTCATCCTAAAGCCACCAAATAGGCTTTTATGAGGGACTGCCTTGCTCCCAGCTGTGAGGGGCTTTCTTAATGATGGTCTCAGTCACTTTAGGGATTACTTTTGGTGTTATATGTTGAAAGCAAACAAGCCAGGGCTTTATACATTGCCTTATCTAATTTCTTGACTTCGGACATGTGTCACTACACATTCTACTACTATTCACTAATTCCAGGCTGCCACATCAAAGGCACTGGTTTTTATCAAGTGAATACGGAGTGGGAGTCTGGCAGTTCAGGGTTGTCCTGACCTCTGGAAACATTCTTGTTTTTGAAGACAACATTTCTCTGTCCTGAAACTCGCTCTGTAGACCATACTGGCCTCAAACTCAAAGATCTGCCTGCCTCTGCCTCCTGAGTGCTGGGATTAAAGGTGTGCGCCACCTTATAAAAGTTCCAAAGTGATTAGATACACAATGGACCTGCAGTTGGGTCCAGATGCAAAGACACCTCCTGAGGCCAGTGTGTGTCTGTTAGTCACTGTGGTACTGGTTTTTAGGTGAGAACTCTTCTTTTCCTGAGCCATAGCCCTCAGGACAGACACGTGTTCGAGGCAGCATGCCTTACTCTTAGCAGCTGTCAAATGAGTAGGAATGAATGATCAGGAAGTTTCTCAAGGCAGTGGCCCTTTATCTAAGCTTTGAGTTAGATTTCTGAATAAAGGAAGGAGAATGCATTTTAGGAAATAGTTTTCCTAATTATCTGATTAACAGTCAAGTCATTTTAAAGACTCAAATATTGTGGAGATTTTTCCTGCCGACTACTGCTTTACCATCAGACACAGTCTAGTCTTCCTCACTAAAGTGTGCTAGGCAAGACATCAGTTCCAGGACAGCGAGAAGAGAAATTCCATTGACCAAGCCCATGAGTTCATCTGTTGTCCTGATCCTCCCAAGGTGGGAATGGAACTGTGGCCTAACCTGTCAGGAGGCATTGTCCAACAGAGGGACCCAAAATAGACAGCTGTTGGAGTAGCTTTTAGGAAAGCACTTAGGTGGTAGGCTTGGGATATGATAGTAGAGCTCAAAAGATTATCTCACACTTTGATTTAGGGTTTTTGCAAAGAGAACACACCTCACAAATGGTAGCACACACTTTTAATCCCAGCACTCAGCAGGCAGAAGCTATCCTAGTTTACATAGTAAGTTCCAGACCAGCCTCTCAAGACCCTGTCTCAAAAGAAAGGTAGCATATGTCTGAATTGTTTACAGATTAGTGGGAATTACTTGTCAATTTAGCTGGAAAAGTGTTTGAGGTGGAACAGAATGAGCTGGGCTAGAGAGGCCACAGAAACAGTACCTGTTAGGAGCCGTATTTCTTCTATGGCTTGGACCAGTTGGAGGGACAGAATAGGAAGGGTTTTGAGGAACTACTGGGAGCTGGGTAGTAATACACACTTTTCCAGACTGTGCCTTACGTGCGGATACAGTGTATATCTTAATTCCACCAGGTAAACCATCAGGGAAAAGAGGAAAGAGGAAGGAGGGCAGGTAGGTGAAGGAAGATGAACTACAGACAAGCAATTTGTCTGAGGTCATTATAGCTGTTAAGTGGCCAGGCCCCCAGTGAGGCTTGGAGAGGCAGTCCAATCTGCCTTTGAAGTTCTTTCTGTGACCTCATAAGAGGTATGTTGGGACTCAGGAGACTGGAAAGCTATTGTGAAGGTGTAGATGAGAAAGGGCTTAGAATACCGGCAGCAATCAGGGACAGAAAGCAACAGAACTGAGATATGTTTAGGAAATGCAACAGCTGGCCTGTTGGCTTCAAAGGGCGAGGATCGAAGAGGTAAGTATCTGAAGTGACTCTCAGGTGTCAGTGTGGCCTTGAGATGGGATCGCTTGCACTTCATATCTGAGGAAACACTGAAGGCATGTTGAGTTTTAAGGTACCTAAGGCATAGTCAGTAGTCTAAAATACAGGGTCAGGATCAGAGCTTCACTAAACCAGCATTTCTTGACATACTGGCGATCACTGTGAACCCTGGCCATGGGTGAGAATCATGAGGAGACTCCTTCCAGGATTTTTGGGACCAGAATCTGCAATGTAGAGACCTAGCCCCACCTGAAACTCACACTGAGCCAGAACCATATAATGGGATCTGGGGGCTTGTTTTGAAATAAGCACCTTGTTAGTTCTTACAATGCACACAGTTTTGAGAGCTGTGGGCATAGGGGGAGAGAAGAAAATTGGAAATAAGCTCACATTTGGAAAACAGCAAGATTTAAAGTAAGCTTTAAAATCAGCTTGAAACAAGGACCCATTTAAGGGCATAGCCAAGGCATACTTCACACACCCTCACCTTTACAAATGATTTCAGAGGTTCCTAGACACTTCACGCCTTTCCTTGGCCCCAGCTAAAGAACCTGATGTAAGAGGATTGTAGTGGACTCAAAACTATGAAGGCTGAGAAATGAATTCCTAAAACCATCATAGAGAACCAGGAGAGAGTTAGTCAGGAGAGGTTTCAAAACTACAGACAGCAGTGTTTGAGTCTCCAGGAACAGTCAAGTGATTTGGAAGAGACTCCTCCATGCATCCTCAAGAACTGAAGCCAGCTTCAGTTGCAACTTGGATAGTGGGGCACTAGGGTTAAACATAGACCATCTGCTTGCTGGAAGAAAGGAGCTGGAGAGGAGCCACTGGGAGTAAAGGCCAGCCTACTGATGCTAATTAGGTGTGTCCTTTGAATTATAGTCCTCTGAGTGAAAGATTCCATTTCTAAAACTTGAGTTACCCTTAGGGTGACCATCTTGTGTGACCATCCAACAGTGTACCTGGACTGTTCTAGTTTCCATAGGGAATGCCCTGCCTCCTGGGAAGCATGGACTTGTTGGCAAGATGAAACAAACCTCCAACCAGAGTGGGTGAGCTGTTTGTCTGACAAAAACCATCAAGCCAATACACCTGTTCTGAGCAAGACAAGTGCATCAGTTCTGGGCAAAGGTGTTGATTTCTTCCCAGTGAGTGGTCCTCACAGCACCCCAAACACTGCTATGTTCTCTTGTATATTAATGTGTCCAGGAAGCTAGTCTTTACCCTGGACCTAGGCTGAGCAGAGGCAGCTCACAGCCTCAGCAGCTTCCCTCTGTATTTGACTACCCCAAAGCTGTGCTTACTGCTCCCTATCTTAGCTCCTTGTGAAGCAGAGGACTCTGCTTGGTGATCTGTGGCAGAAGCTGTTAGTAGCCACACTGTCTCTGAGAGTAAGTGGGGTAGAAGTGCCACTGGAATGTTCCATTAGCACACAATCACAAGTGTACCTTTTCCTCACACTCTTAGAGTCATTGTTCAATAGTTGATTACTAGTGTGCACCAGGTGCTGGGGACTGGTTTCACCAATAGAAAAACAAGAGTCTCTACATTCAAGAACTTAACAGTCCAGGGGACAGACACTGAGAATTATAGTGCTGTGGCTGAGACAAAGGAGAGCATATATCTAATCATACAGGGCTACCAACTCTGATGCCTTTTCCAATACATGATTAAGTTTAAAAATTGTATTGTAAAGTGTGGGGTGTGTTTTGCCTGTATGCCTTTTGAGATACCAACAGATATTCAAAAATAGTCTATGATGTATGGTATAAATGAGCCAACTGCTTAGCCAGTGACAAGGTAGAACACGTCTGTTCCCTTCTTCTCTTCACACAGTGCCTGGGACTGTACTTGGCAGTTGTCTGGAGGGCCTCCGAGCTCAGAGGGTGCTCTTCAGGTTCACATGAGGAAATGCTGTATTCCTCCTAGACCACAAATGTGCAATTGGATGCTTTCTTTGGAATATGTCTTGAGGGCACTTTGAGAAAAACTGCAGGCTCACATATTTTTACACTTTGACAAGAGCCCCAGATGACAATGGAATTGAGTTGTTTTCTTGCCTTCTGCCAGGGGAGGCTCACCTCTCAGTGGACAGTGTACACTGACTGCTTAGTGTAGCCTGTGATGTTCCAGGAGTAAAGCTCTGAACCGGGTAGTTTTAGTGTATTCAGAACAAGTCACACACAGGCAGGCAGACAGTTATAGTATGAGCATATAAAAAGCCTATAAGATATTGGGACCTCATGAAAATTACCCTTATCTTTACTCTCCAGCTTTGTGGGGTTGAATTTCATTAGACCCATGGAGCTCTGAGGCCATGTGCACACTGGCTGAGTACTAGAGGCCTGTTGACGAGGAAGTAGGAAGCCTTTATCTACAAAAGATCATTTTATATGTCTGTTTTAAAAATTAATTCATGTATTTAGTAAATGTCTTTACATTATTTACTAAACTGTCAAATTTCTTCAAAGGATAGCTGCCTTAGACATAAATTCACCATGCCCATGGAGCATGTGTGTGGTGCTGTTTGTATTCATCCAAATGAATGAGCTGTGAAGGTAGTTGAACAGTTAGAACTGAGCAGCATTGACAGCTGCACAGCATTCAATATTTTACCTCCCATTGCAACTCCAAGGCAAAATAAGCCCACATTAGTAATACAAATGGCAAGAAGAATGTGTGCCTTTTTTCATTTAGACTTACGAGTAGCAATAAAGTACCATTAAAATGAGAGAGAAAAAAACAAGGTTTTGGTTAACCACAAGTTTAATTTGAGCTCCAAGTGTTTAAAAAAAATAACAACAGAGAGAAAAGGAGAGAGAGGGGAGGAAATAGGAATGTGTGGCTATCATTACAGTAACTAAAATTGCCATTGGTGCTAAAGTATCTAGCACATGACAGTCCAGTTCAAGTGCTTTGTTTCTTTTCTCTCTCTTCCGAAGACCCCTGAATAGTATGTGACAACCCAGATACATTGCACTCATCCTGTCTGGGCTGCCTGTCTTCTATACCTAGACTCCTACATCTGCTTCATCTAGGAGCTGAACACCACCATCTTTAACCCCTTTCTTTATAATTCTCCCTTGGTTTTCCCAAGTTCTCTTAGCCAATTAATGTTTGTAATTCTTTGTCTGATTTCTATTTGTTACGCTCCCTGCAGGCAGCTACTGCCCTATTCATCTGTTTTTTGACTAACTGGCATCTGTGCTAAGGTTAATACACACTCAATTTGATCACCCACATATTTGATAAAAGGAGATAAATAAGGTATTCCACTGAAGAGAGTTACTGGAATGGCAAAGGGGTTGGTAGTTAGCTTTGCCATGGGGTAATAGGTAGAGAGACCAAGATCTTCAGTGGTCTGGTGGGCTGCCATGGGCTGTTCAGAAAACATTCTGACCAGAAAGCAAGGAGTAGAATGTACTGAAACTAAGGAAGGCTGTCTAAATCAGTCATTCAACCACAACAGGTTTCTTTCATAAGGAGTCAGTTAATCCCCAGCTTTTTAAAGGCTTGCTGTGTGTTGTTAGGACTGCTTTATTGAATGATAGAGAATTGGAGTATATCTAGGGCTCTTTTTTAGCTCTGAGAGTCTCCAGTGAGCACTTATTAGACCCTTGACGTGTGAACTCTACCAAAAGGTAATAGTCCATATCCTGAACCACAGGATCTGAGCTACAAAGGAGATACTGAGCTCAACCCTCTACATTCAGGATGCATTGACCACATTTCCAAATCACAGAGGACTGACGAATCCTTAAAAGCACCATTTCTGTGGTGGCTCCTGTTCCAAATATTTTGGGTCCCTGCACTTACTATGATAAAATGAACACAGTGTGATATTTTTCTTGCTTGTTTGGTCTGGTCCTTATGATAACCTACCAGTGAATTACTGTTCACTTTGCTTCTTCATTGTTGCTCAGCATGGTGCTGGCTTTATTTCCACTCTACTGTTGTCCTACCTGGTCGCTCTCCAGTTGTCAGCCACATTTTACCTTTTCAGTTTGGGGATCCTTACATGCTACTAAGATTGTGTTCAAGATTCTTGGGCTCTGAAAACTTAGCTGGCAGGTGTTTTCATGTGTCTATCTTAGTGGTGACATTTTACCTCTCCAGAGAATTCGTCTGCTGACTCGTTGATTTTTCTGACATATTCTGAACAGATCAAGGTGCTTTGCCAGGTGTCTTTAGCTCAGAATCAGTGTGTGTGGTAACTATTGCTCAGTTCTTTAGTTTACCTAACTTTCTCATGGTTTACACAGCATTTCTAATACTGGCATGTCTTGATACTAGATATAAATTAAACATGTTGTTGGATGCTGCAAAGAAATCCTTTGTGTGGTGTACTCTGAAGTTAAACAGAAGTAGATGAATATTTGAAATTCTATCCCTGGGTACCTGGGTAAACTCATGTGAATCCTTTTTAGGATCTCGGCCATTCTTTCTTCTTCATCAAAAAAGTGTACTTAGTGGCTACTTCATAAACTGTGAGGCAGCAGTGCTTGGATTTACTGTGTTATTTAACACAGGGTTTATAATAATTTAATAATAATAATTCCTTCTTCCTTCAAATAATTCTTCCTGCAAAGCAAAACTGCGTCTCCCAAGCTGTGGGTTTTGGCAAATCATCCTCTACTCTGCATATTCTTTTTTGGGTGACAATCTCATTATTTCACAGAACAACACTGCTGTGAACGGTTAGAAGCTCTGGCAATAAGTTTGTGTCATATTGCCTTTGACCTCTGTTCCAGAAAAGGGCAGGGCCAGCATTCATCCACCATAGCTAGGCTTGACACTGTGGATTTTCTTCTCTTTCTATAGTGAACAGAGTATCTGCCAAGCGCGGGCTTCCGTGATGGTCTACGATGACACCAGTAAGAAATGGGTACCAATCAAGCCTGGCCAGCAGGGATTCAGCCGGATCAACATTTACCACAACACTGCCAGTAACACCTTCAGAGTCGTCGGGGTCAAGCTACAGGATCAGCAGGTAAGTACTGGAGTCAGCATCACACTCCTGAGCTAGGAGCCTACCAGTGCATGCTTAGTTAAAAGAGGGCCTAGGCACTTCACCATTTGGAGAGAAAAAGTCTGCCCTGACTCTGCAGACTTATAGCCAAAGACTGAAACCAAAAGCAAATTATTTTCTGAGAGTTTCTTCCCATGTCATATGCAAACTGTAAGCTTTTCTGCTCCATTGTGTCAAAGTATACAGTGACCATTAAAATAGAAAATAAAATGAAATAAAATATTCTGTCATATCAGACTAAAATAACAATAATGAGAAGTCTTTGAAAAATACAGTACACATGAACTAGGGAATGGCTCCGCAGATAAAATGCACAAATGTGAGAACTGGAATTTAGGTCCCCAGAATTAATTATGAAGCTGGACAAGTGGATGGCCATCTGCAGTCCCATTACTCAGGAGACAGAAGTGGATCCCCAGGGCAAGCTGACTAAACAGACTAACTAGAATCTGCAAGTTTCAGATCCAACTAGAGACCCTGCCTCCATAAATAAGGCAAGGAATGCTCACCAGGTGTGGTAGGTTTGGTAGTACATATCTTTAATTCCAGGCAAAAGCAGGCTAACCTATGTGAGTTTGAGATCAGCCTGGTCTACAGAGTGAGTGCTAGACTAGCCAGAGTTAAATAGTGAGATCTTGTCTAAAAAAAAATTAAGTAGAAGACAATTAAGGAAGGCACTTGACATCAATTTCTGGCTCCTGCACTTACATGCAAATAAGCATAAGTTTGTACAACAAACATTCAAAATATAAAAATAAAAATATAGTATATAGATGTTTTAGTCTCATTCTGTACTTTCCTATTCATTTATAATTTGCTATTGAAATTTTGGTTATAACCCCCAAGCATGACTTTGAAGAGAATATCAAGATGATAAGAGGGAGGGTGGTACATCTTTCCCAAACATACAGCCTGACAAATACCTATGCAGGTACAAGTAATTTCCCCTGTCCATTCATGTTACACACAACCAAGGCAAAATAGTCTAATGTAATGTGGTTACCCACAGTGACCTTGGTAAGTGCCTCAGTGCTCCCCACCATGTTGCCTCTGAGAGGGCTGACAAGGTATTTGAAGCAGTGAGGCTAGGAGATCAATAGTTTTGTTGTTAATTAAAAACAGCTGAGATGGCTCATTGGTTAAAGGGTTAACTTTGCAGAGGACCTGGGCTCAATCTCTAGCACCCACATGACAACTTACAGCTGTGCATGACTACAGTTCCAGGGGATCCAATGCCTCCTTCTGGGCATCCAGTGTCGTCTTCTGGTTTGTCAAACATCAAGTACTTACAGACATACATGGTGCTTAGCTATACATGCAGGCATACACATAAAGCAATAATAATAGTTGTTATTATTTTAAAACCCTCCCCTTAAACAATATTTTCTGGCAGCTTTTTATTTCCTGCTGTTTCTGAAGCAGGCAGCAAGTTAACAACGTCAAGAGAAACTTGGAGTTCTGGTTTAAATTTTTCCCACTGGACTAGTTTCTGCATTGGCCAAAACAGCCCTAGTAAGGTTCAGAGTTGCCTGTGTTCCTTTTAAGCACAAGAGACCAATCCACTTGGACTCCTGCTCTAAAGTAGCTTGCCTAATCCTGAGCTGGTGCTGCCTTTCTTTTCTCTTGTCGATTTTTCTCAAGGCATCTCATTTGACATGAAGTCCATTGCCTGGTATTGTTCCTGCATCACAGTGGCTATCCCTAAGTGCTTGCTTCATCTCATGCATGGTAAGCTAAGCAAAGGCTTCATGCATGGCAGGCAAGCACACTACCACTTAGCCACAGTTATAGCTCTTTGTTGATGACTTGTGGCAAATTTTTCATGCTCATTATACCATTTGGTTGCTCCTGAACCTCTAGTACCAGATAGATTTCTTTTCTTTATAAATTTAACTTGCTTCTGATGCTTCATTATAGTAATAAAAACAGACTAGCAGAAAGTATACTGTTAGAAGATGCTGTGTGTTAAACTGTGACCAGGTTTGGGGGAAGATTCTGAGGAAATTATTCTGTTATTAGGTGAAGATTTGGGTCTCAGAGTCTTTACCAGCCTGCAGACTCTGTGTTGTTTTTTAGATCCTAGCCAATAGCACAGCAGCCAGGGAAATTGTTCTCTACCATTAAGCTTCTTTCTTGGTAAAAAACCTTTAGATTATTTTTATTCAGAAGCCTCAAAATCATCTTAGACAGTATTTGGTGTTTCAAGGGCTTCCTCTGAAAAACGGGAAAGGCGCTTCTATGTACTCCTACACTCCCCAAAATAAAACGTGCACACAGTATGATTATGAGCTCCTATGTGGAAAGTGCAACATTTAAAAATAAACTTACCCTTCGGAAGTACCTAAACCAGTCCTGTTGAATCCTGGGGAACTATCTTTAAAATAAACCTGACTAGAAAAGGCTGAAAGTAAAGGATTGTAAAACTGTAAACCTTATAAATACTACCGTAATAGGCTGGTAGCCAGTATGTATGCCAGATATGACAAGCAACAAGTATTCCAAAGAAAGACTGACCTTTTTAATAAGAGGCTCCATCAGAAGAGAAGTCACAGCAGCTCTAAATTTGAGTGCATCTAATAATGTATGTTCTAAATATATAAGCAGAAATGGACCGACTGATCTAGAGGTTTCAGGAAATAGACTAATTGCAAAGCCTACTTGCAGATTCTAATCATGCCTCCAAGTAGAATACTGAAGAAGCAGACAGAAATGAGTGAAAACAAATGGATTTTTGTTAGCATTATTAATCAGCATGACCTGATTTATGCAGTGAAAACTGCAACCAACAGCTGTACAATATTACAGGTGTCTTAGTTGGGGTTTCTATTGCTATGAAAAGACACTCTGACCTTAGCAAACTCTTAATAAAGAAAGCATTTAATTGGCTGCCATATAGTTCAGAGATTTAGTCCATTATTGTTATGATGGGACGAATGATGGCACATTGGCAGGCATGATACTGGAGAAGGAACAGTTCTACATCTGGATCAGCAGGCAGCAAGAAGAGAGAGTGACACTGGGCCTGGCTTGAGCTTCTGAAGCCTCACAGCTCACCTCCAACGACACTTCTCCAACAAGGCCACACCTACTACAAAAACTCCACAGCTCCAGTAATACCACTCCCTATGAGCCTTTGGGGGTCATTTTCATCCAAACCACAACAAAATGTATCAACAATGTATGTTGTCCCCTTTTTGAACTGGGGCTACCTTTTTAGCTATGGACTGTGGACAGCCGAAATCAGCTACTGCAGCTCTTCTGCCACCATCAGCAGTCTGGCTGCAAGGGCCATAGCCAGAGGAATTCTATTCCCTCAGGCACTGACTCTTTCAAAGCTATGAGAGAAACTTACCTAAAGCCCTGTCCCTCTAAAGAACTCAAGATTCCAAAGTTGAGGTGGAATTCTGCTCTTCCTCAGCCTACTTAAAAGCCCTTCTCCACCTGGCTCCTCCCACCACTTCCTGTCAGCCAGTTGCTGCCTCAGCCTCCTGACCACAGGAGAATTTTATTCAATCAAACAAATGCAACACATCTTGCATCAATTCACAAATGTTCCAGAGCATAAACAAAGTAAAACACCTTAAAATAATATTTATTCTACAAACATAACCCTTATGTTAGACCTTGGAACACATCAAAATGAAAAAGATAAAAATCATACAGAGTATATTCTTTTAAATTTTCTATTATTATGTTCTCTGTATTTGGTGTACATAGTGTGAAACTGTGGATGGGTGCATGTCCCCACTCATGTTTCAAGGTCAGAGGATAACTTCATAGAATTGGTTCACTACTTCTATTTTTTACATAGGTTCTGAGTATTGCAAAACTTGCGTAACACATTCCTGTACCTGCTGAGCCATCTCACCAGCCCTAGAGTATAGTTTTTGACCTCAGAAGAACCAAAGCAGAGTCAGTGACAGGAAGGTAACTAATACAGTCTCCTCATTTGTTTTGCTGTGCAATCAGCTAGTGAGCAATCGTAATGAAAAGTAACTGAATCACAGGACAGACAAGAGATAGAAATGTAAGAGACTGTTTAGTCCTGTTTAAGAGTGACGTACAGCAAAGCTTATGAGGCGCCACTAAAACAGTACACAGGAGAAATTTTATGTTATAACAAAAGAAGAATGATTAAAGTTGATGAGTTATGCCTTTTATCTCAAGAAGCTAGGGAAATAGTTAAATTTAACAAAAGTAGGAGGAAGAAAGCAGTAAATTTTTTTGAACTAACTAGGTCTGGAGAGATGGCTTTCTCAGTGTTTGCTGCTGTTGCAGGGAACCCAAGTTCTTTCTGTTCCTAGTACCCACATCAGGTGGCTCACAACCAGCTTCAAAGAATCCAGACCCTCCTCTGACCTCCCATACACATATGGTACTCACACACACACACAAGTAAATGCATAAAAATATTTTTAAATGATAATTTTAAAACCCTAACAATATAAAGTGGATGAATGATAGAACAAAATAAAGTTTCTTCTTTGACGCAAAATGTTTTAAAAATAAAATTAATAAGCTCATAATAAGAGTAGTCAAGGGATTTTTTTTATAAAGAAAAATACAAATTGTGAATATCAGAAATCAAAAGGGTAGTATCATTACCACCCCTATAAACATTAAAAATTAATATGATGGGAGATTAGGCAGCTTAGATGAGGTAGACAGATGTCTTAAAAGCTGCCAAATTGAACATAAGAGTACTAGAAAAACTAAATAATTTTATATAGTAAATCAATTTAATCTATAATTCCAAGTGAAACCTTCCTACAAAGGAAACTTGAGACACAGGTGGCCACCCCAGTGAACTCTTCCATGCACTGGAAGAGAAAACAGTGCTAGCCTTACATATCACTCAGAGGCGAGAGGACGGATCTTGCATAGCCTTGGTACCACGATGAGACTTACAAAATAGAGAACCATAAGCCATTCACCTTAATGAACAGAGGTATCTGAATGAACCACTTGAACCAAGTAAATATTTTTTTTTTTTTTTTACTGTCTATGATGCTCACCTTTATTTTCATAACAAAAGAGATAAGGGGTCGGCTGGGGAGGGACAGGCCAGCCTGACCTGGGCTGAGCCTGTGGCTCCAACATGAAACTCAAAACAAGCCTGGAAGAAGCTGGAAGAACATCCAGGTTTCCAAGGTGCCTCCAACTCCGAACCTTCCAGAAACTGAGTCAGTGGAGCCAGGACTTCACGCGAGTGTCCAGAAGGCAGCCCACTGTCCTGGTCTCCGCTCAGCCCGTACCGGCTCACTGCTTGCCTGCTTGCCGCCCTGGCTTCTTCTCAGGCTGACCGCGTTCTGTACCTGGGATACCTCCCTGGCCTCGGTCCCCAAACACACCTCGGCCAGCACCGCCCATGCCTCGGCCTTTCTGCTGCTTCTGCTGCTGTGGCCCGCCTCGGCCGCGGCCCTTGGCAGCCTCTTTCCGCACCATGTCAATGATCTCATCAGGGATGCGCAGGTACTTGATGGTGCTGCCTCGGCTGTAGTAGCACTCGGGCATCCGCCATAACTTGTCTCCGTCCCTTGACGTGCAGATCACTTCTCGGAGGTTGATGTTCATCCAGTTATCACAGCTCACCAGGTGCCCATTGTAGGTCTCTCCGTTCCACCAGCATGGGGTGATTCTGCGCCGTCTTCAGCAGTGACAAGGGAAGCATCTTCCTATGGACACACTTCCGCCGCTGCACAGCCGCTCCCCCAAGTAAATATTTTTTAAACTCCTGAAAAGTGATATGATTATAGGAATGCAAAATTAACAGAACAAGGGTGAAATGTATAAACTAGAAAAGGCATTTAGTAAATTCAGTATCCCTTCATGATAAAAATTAAGAGGAAATTGGGAAAAATAATTTGGCAAATAGTATTTATAGACAACACAACCTCTGCTCACTATGGTTCATAGTCCAACATTCGAGGAGAACAAGGCAAAGAGGAACTATCTTCCCTCTCACCTCACATGATCTAATAGTGTAGGGAGGTGTCAGCAAGAGGGCTAGTCCTCTCACCTCCATGCTCGTGCTGTGGGACACACACACACACACACATACAGACAGACAGTAAACAGTTTTAAGTGGTAAAGAGAGTCTGAATTGCCTGTAAACTTTTATGGTACTACAATTACTATAAAATGTATTAACATTGTTATGCTAACTGAGTTGGGCAGACACTTGGTATTTTTTAATATGTTAGCAGTAAATAACTATAAAATGAAACTGTTTCAAATGATATTTGGAAGCTCAGCGAAATGTTTCAAAGACTTCGAAACAAGTCTCAATGC
Organism: Sigmodon hispidus; assembly: GCA_004025045.1. Taxonomy (NCBI): domain Eukaryota; kingdom Metazoa; phylum Chordata; class Mammalia; order Rodentia; family Cricetidae; genus Sigmodon; species Sigmodon hispidus. The sequence goes on from PVIH01004308.1 coordinate 142,169, forward strand.
AGCTTCACACCCTCTCTCCACTGGAAGCCATGAAGATGGCCGAGAGGGCTCAAGCAGCAAAAGTGCTAAGAAACTGACCAACATTGGTGGACTGCAGCCTGGTGTTACTAGGGTTAGGGTTAGTCTTCTGCTTATCAGTACACATGTGTAAGTCTGCCCCTACTCAGGGACCTGTAGATAGATATTAGCCAAAACCTTTGGCTATGTAGCAAGTAAGTTGTGAAATGATTATATCTCTTTTGATTTAGTGCATGCATCCAGTGACTCATCTCGCTTATTCATTTCATTGTACGTGGACCTAATTTCACTTTGCATGTGAAGGAGAGCTAGGATGATGATATTCTAGTTGTTGTTCATATTGTTGTTCTCTGGCTTTTCCTGATCCAGTAGTGCAGCAATACAAGCAGTTAAGGAGAGCAACAAACCATTATCGTATTCTTTCCACTTCATAGGCAAGAAGACTCTTTTTTTTTTTTTTTGATTCTTTAACATATTTCTTTATTTTTTTTT